>RXPK01003947.1:0-30537 GCA_004143645.1 Protaetia brevitarsis | reverse complement strand
CGGGGTTTTAAGAAAACCACAGCGATATATTTAATTCCACTTATCTATTAACACAATTACGGTAATTAAAAATCTATTAAACATGCTTATTAACTATATCACTTAACCACTAATGTCTTTATTATGTAAACCGATATTATATTACATGTACTAGGCAATCGCGACCGCCACTATCAACTCGTACGATTGACTGCCTCCTGGCCAACCCGACGCGTTATTATAGCTTGGCGCAAACGTCCAGATGTTCGAGGCTCTAGAAACGTCTCGAGATTCTGGAGAATATTCTCGAATCTGTCGACCCGGTGCGCCCTCTTTATTCGTCGTACGGTAGTTCTGGCTTCCGCTATGCCAGCGCATCTAGGACGCCTATCGAAACCGCCAGTTGAAAAGTCTGGCGCTCGTTACACTGCTCCCTCTTAGATCTGTTCCGTCCCGGGAAACAGGAAACTACACCTCCATGAAGATTACGAACAGTTCTTCCATTCTACACGACGAGTCCGGGAAAGAAATACGCACGCTACCGTCCGTCGCTCCCTTCGTGCGACCGCGCGGTGTAGCTTGCCCCATACTAGGAACTCTATTCCAGTATATCAGGAAAATTTCTTTCGAGCATTGTTCCTTACGAACCCTCCCAGTCCAAGCCATCCAATCCACAGCCTATTTTTGGCACCCTGATCCTTATTGATTCTCAGGCCAAACGCCTGCTCTCGTTAAACTTAATCAGGCTGTCCACATCGTCCGGCGTAGGTTGGCTTTGCCAACCGAGCTGCTTTGGCACCAAGTATAATAAAGGCCGTTTCTTTCCTGGCAAGTGCAGAGCCTTGCCCACCTCAGGTTCAGGCTTCGAATCTTGGACACCAACCAAATTTCGTTGAATACGGTAGCATCCCCTTGCCATTCTTAGATCTTGGGCACACAATGTGCTAACGCGCACCCTTCAGGAGCCAAAACAAATCCTCCTGAATCTCCGTTTTTACACCATGACCACTTTCGGCCTTCCCATACTTGTTCCATTGACTCCTCATACTGAGTTCTTTTCGGGGAGTTACAAACTCGGACCATCTGTCGTCCTCTTGATTGTCTCCAAGATAAAGGAGCTAGGCCGATTAAAATGCACCACTCTTGCTTACCATTGGGTTTCTTTCTGAGCGATAGATGACGTATTAATTCGCTTTATTACTTCGTAAGCCCGTCCCACGATCGTTTGCAGCTTAGGTGAGAAGCTCGACCGTCGCTGAGGATTGAACAGCCAAGACCAGGTCTCCAGGCTGATATCCCCTTTCATTCGCTCTGATGTCGTTAGTGTTCCCTTCATGCGGTCGCGTGCTTCATGGATATTCGCCCTCACCCGAATGTGAATATCATCATTCGCCTCCGCAAGTTCGAACTATCATCTCCAAACTACTTTCTTCATTTGTTTTAAAGCCCGAACTTAAGATCGCATGGTAAGCGCAGCTCTCGTCCAAAAAGCACACTGAGATGATTTGGCCAGTGGTTCGTGGACCGATGCTTCTATACGCCAGCAAAATAGATGTAGCTGTGGCCCCAATCTCGCTGGTGGTCTGCGACAACTTTTGTGATACTTGATAACTGTCCTTTCATGCGCTCCACCATGCATCTGATTGCGTGGCAAGCAGTTGTTCGGGTCTTGCGAATACCAATTATTTGCACACTCTTGAAAAACACTGCTGATTCAAAATCCGTCCTGGTCGGAGTAAGTTCAAGCGGCACACCAAACCGACTGAAAAAGTTCTTTAACTAAAGTCTCAGCCACATGTAACAGCTTCTGATTGGTAATGCGTAAGCTTCCACCCATTTGCTGAAGTAGTCCACGCAACAAGATGATTATTTCCAAATTCCGTCTGAAATGTCCGGCAACATCAATCGCAATGCCTTTCAAAAGGACTGCCAAGCGTTGTAGTTGCTCTATAGGCCTCTTCCTTTGGGAAGGATCCATTGCACGCACGCAAGTTGTACATCTCCGGCACCAGTCTTTCACGTCATTCTTGCCAATATAAACCAATAGAATCGCTCTCTGACCTTCGCTATAGTCTCCGGACTCCAAGATGCTCCCGATGTTCCATCAGAAGAAGTTTTAAAAACTTCGGGAATTCTTGCTTTCGGAACCACAATCTGAAGTCTGCTATTGGTTCCCAGCTTCGTCTTTAACACTCGTCTGAGAAGACCATTTTCCATTACCAAAGAGCCCCACTGAGCCCAATACGATTTTAGCTCTCGGCGAATATTGGTGCTACCGTTTCCCATAGGCCGCGTTCTTGCATCTTCCACTCCATCACACGCTTCAAACTTCGTCAGGACTTCCTGGTCAGCTCGATTTGGTCTTCAGGTCCATCTATCATCTATGACATAGTCCTTAAGCAGGTTGCTTCATTTTTTCTCTTCGGGCACGCAGCAGTGCGTACATCCTTGGAACGGTCTCCTCGATAGTGCGTAGTCGTTTCGATGACTGGTTCCAGGCCGATGTTCCGAATCAAAGTCATACTCTTCAGACGCTCTTCCAGTTCTGAACCTGCCCTTCCGGATTCTTGAAGCCGTAGCAACCACATCAATGCGCATGTCGGTTCTTTACAAGGAAACTTCCTTGCCATAAGATATTTATGAAAGTGTCTATAGACTAACTACGGCCAACAGCTCTCTCCTGGTCACCACATAGTTGCGTTCCGTTCGACAGAAAACACTTGCTGAGTAACCGAGCACTTTTTCGTGGCATCTTGAACTTGGGACAACACGCGCTCCGATGCCACATTGCTTGGCATCAGTATCCAAATGAATTTTCCTTCAGCCTTGGATAGCACGAAGATGGGCGCAGTGGTCCGGCATCTGTTTCAATTCTTCAAAGCGCATCCTGGAGCTCTTCATCCCAGACGTAGTCTCTTGCCCTCTTCAGTAGTCTCGTGAGAGCCGTGGCTGATGTTGCAAATCAGAAACGAATCGTCGGTATATAAGTGCATAGCCCAGAAAACTTCTTATTTCATGCTTGTCCTTGGAACCCAAGACTTGACGCTTCTGTTTCCCGGGTCACCGAACTCCATCCTTGAACTAGGTGGGGTAGTGACTTGCTTCTGGCAGGTTGCACTTTTTGGGGTTAAGCTTCAATTGCTCCTTTCAATCGCGAAAGATTGCTCCATTTCTTCAATGTCCCAAAAGATTTTCCTAAGACAATTATATCTCGAGGTATACCAGCAAGTTTCCCAGGATATCTGTCATCGGTTTCATCAATCTTTCATACGTCGCGGGGCATAATACCCCAATGGCTAGTTAATTGCACAATCCTGTCCCGATCGTAAAGGCCGTCTTCTCTTATCCTTGCCTCTACTTGACTTGCCAATACACTCTCAGGTCAAGGGTCGAAAATACCTTACACCCACCTAGGTTACCAAAGTGTCATCGATCTGGGCAAAGGATAAACTGTCCTTCTTTGGTTACGTTATTTAGTTGTCGATAATCCACGCAGAACCAGTTGAAACCATCCTTCTTCTTCACCAGTACCACTGGGAGAAGCCCATGACTGTTCGATGGTTCAATTACTCCATCCCGCGCCATATCCTGTATAATTTGTTCTGCTTCGGCTCGTTTCGCAATGGCAATCTTCTGGGGGCTTGGCGATCGGCTGGGCATCTTCCATGTCTATTCGATGTCGTACAACATAGTCCTGCCCCTCGTGTTCCGGTCTTCTGCTTTGGAAAAATCTTGGTTAGCGTGGCAAGCAGCTGTTTACGGTATGGGCGTGTTGTGTTGTCAAATCCTTGCAGACAAGTCAATGAAGTTATTCAACATCTAGGAAGCGGATCTGGGTTGTTGTTACGCCTTCTCTTTGTTGACAATCGACGACACACTAGCACAATTTCCCAAAGGTACGCCTTCTTCACTTTACTGGATTACCTATTGACGTTCATCAGTCGAACGGGTAGTTTTTTCTCCAGCTTGTATCACTGCCTAGCAACCAGTATTCCCGACCTGACCGCTAATCGCTCCGGTTCCAGCATTAAAACTTGCCTTTGGGAATGATCTCCATTGTGCTCGCTTGCACAATGGTTTCATGCGGCTCGCCACAGTTACTTCTTCTGCAACACTACTGCAGGCGACATATTCTTGCTATGGTTGAGAATAACTTCTCTTTGCCAACCCTTCAACACTCCTGCTTGCAAGTCAGTTTAAAACAAATTCTGTCATTATGTCCATTCGAGGATTACGTCTTGTTCTATATCTGCAACTTACTACACGTACTGGTATGCAGTATACACCAATACGGAAGTGGGGCATGTCTCTCCCAACACGTTGACTGATTGCCCATTGCCGTACTGTAGCGTCCACTGGTTGGATGTATCCGTTCTTCTTTCCACTGCTTCCGGCCGAAGAATTGTCATTGTTGCACCAGTTTATCTAGCAGTAATCTCTCGTTTCCCATTTACATGCCCATACACGACGAGCTGCTAGGTCTACATCCCACTGAAGCAACAATCACTTGGGTTATTGGGGCATCAGCTACATAGGTCGACCGACTCGGCCCCTTCCCGTCGGCTGTTTTCGTGGATCGGGACACGACTACGTACGTGCCCCATCCTTCCACAATTCCAGCATCGTCTTCCTGGTTGCCTGAGTTTGCACGGATTCCCTTTCGTCATCAATCCGTCAATCTTTTTCGTAATTATTCATTAATTTCGCCATATATTCCTTCTAATGGCTCTTCTTCCTCGTGACTCCTAGAACACGACGCGAGCAGGTCCTTTGACCGATTGCTTCACGGCTTCAAATCTAGTGCTGAGCTAAAGCCTGTTCAACTTTGCGCCGAGCGAGCTTTACTGCCTGTTTGAGTATCCTTATCGAGCAGGCCATTCCAGGAATTTTCCACAGCGAGACTCTCGCACACATCTTCCTGGTTACCGTTGGGTACGCACTCTTAATTAGACGAAGACGTCAGCTTCATACTCCTGTAGAGTCTCGTTCGACCTTGACAGCGATTTTTCAAGTGCGAGCGATATACTTTGCTGCAGATGTTTGTTACGAAACGCATCTCCAATTGATTAAGTAGCGTTTTGGAATTTGTCGCTCCGTCGAAGGAATCACCTGGAGTACCTTCAAAGCATCGCCGCGCAGAGCTACTGATAACATGGCTGCTTGGTAGCTTCCGTCCAGCCATATACCGTAGCTGTGGTATCCAGCAGCGTCAAATAGTCTTCCAAGGGATTTCTTCCCGTCGAATGTAGGCAGGTCACATTTATTTTGAACCGTACAGATGGGATCTGATTTCTTGGTTCCATCTGAGTGCTTTCCGTATTGGAAGAATTTCCAGTTTCTTCCGTGTTTCGGTATGGTTCCAGAATGAATTTGTTCTTCTAGGACCTTCATGCGATCGTCCAATTCTTCGATCATTCTTAGATTTTTCGTCGATTCTGTTCATTAATTCGTGTTTTACATTTTAGAACTTTCTATAACTTTCTTCTATGTTTTCAATCTTTTTTCTAATTTTCTAGAATTTCTATATTTTTCTCGTCCTGTTTTCAATTTTTTTTAGAACTTTCTCTTCTAAATTGCGAGAATTTTCCATAACTTTCTCTTCCAGTTTTCTAGAATTTTCTATATTCTCTCGTCCAAGTTTTTCAATTTTTTTCTAGACTTCTCTTCTAAATTGCAGAATTTTCCGTAATTTCTTTTAAATTCGCCATTACCACCAGACACTTCAAACAATATGTCTCAGGATCTTTCACCAGCTGCTTCTATTGCTTTCTTCGTAATCTCGACTGAAGCTCGGCCTTCCTTCCACTCGTATCTTCATCCCTTTCTTCTAATTCCCGTTTGAGACTCTACCACTTCAGTCCACTAATTTACAGTATTTCGCCGCCATTGTTTCTAATTAAACACTATTAGTCACTAATATATCGCCAAATACCCACACCTGACACCAATTGTAACGTTTTTTCGTTCTTAAAACGTTGTCGGTGTTTTAGAAAAACACACGGCGATATATTTAATTCACTTATTCTATTAACACAATTACGGTAATTAGATCTATTATAAAAAATGCTTATTAACTATATCACTTAACCACTAATGTCTTTATTTATGTAAACGATATTTATATTACATGTACTAGTTCAATCGCGACCGCACTATCGAACTCGTATCGATGACTGCCTCCTGGCCAACCCGACGCGTTATTTATAGCTGGCGCAACTTCCAGTTTGTTCGAGGGCCTTCTAGAACGTCCTCGAAGATTCTGGAGAATATTCTCGAAGCTTCGACCCGGTGCTGCCCTCTGTTTTATTCGTCGTAGGGTAGTTCTTACTTCCGCTATGCCAGCGCCATCTAGGGACGCCTATCGGAACCGCCCGTTGAAAAGTTGGCGCTCGTTACAATACATTGCACTCATTTAGTATTATTCTTAATGGTATGTCCTAAGTTCATTTCACGTCATTCTGAATAAATAGAGGCCAATCGGCCAGTATGGCCTTGTAAAAATAGCAAAACTGAGGCATTTTAAATTTTGTTCTTTTTATAAAATAAACATTCCTTTTTTTGTTAAGAGCATTCTATGTAAGTCTACAAGTATTATTTTAATATCCTGATAAGACGTTCGAGTTTCACCGGATATGCGACTTCAGTAGTTACAAAAAACGTAAATATTTTTCTTTTGCTTTGCCGAATCGAGAGTTAGTTGTTAATAAACGGTACCACATGAATCTGAGTTATTTCTTTTGGATTTATTTAATCATATAACGCAAAATGAATTGAATCGAATTACACAGAAATAAATGTAGATACAGAAAATTTGCAAACACGCCTTTTTACTATGATATCGTGCGAAAATGAATCTATACATTCCCGCGCTTTTGCCGATGCATCAAGCTTCGATTTTCTTTATATGAAATCATGATAGTCCTGAAAAGGATCGTTTTTTCGAGACGGGGAGAATTTAAATAAAATGTTCGAAGTGGCTTGCACTCCAAGCGGCGATCCACACAAAACTAACCGCGGTAATGGCTGAATGATAGTGGTATGTGGGGGTATACTCGGGACAGCATTTAGGTTGGGCACAGGTGCGGCTCTAGCCCACGGCATTTATAAAATATTTTTTTCTCGTTAATGCTTACAGATAGACCCCTGTGCATTAAGACTTTTTGATCGTATATGATTACAGCTGCTACATATAATTATATTTACCTCTATATCTGATACACCCTGTATTTTTGAATGCGGTTTTGTTTAATAAAAGCCTTTTAACTTCAACAGCTTGTAGCTTGAAAACAAAAAGCGATCGGACATTAGTGTATAGGAACTTTTTTTGTTATTTCTTGGTCCTCTATCACATGTTGCTATGGATTCTAGTTTTTCCTATGTCACCCTGTAGAGAGAGCCCACGAGATAGGGAAAAATGATTTTACGATTTCACGGCAAGAATTACCGTACCAATGCTGCGATCTAGCGGCTGCATGAAAAATTAGGTAGTAAATTACGATTTTAAATTGAATGAGAGCACAGTAGGAGAATTGTTTCTTTGTTTATGAATCGAATCACAAAATATGAATTATCAATTATCATTATATTTTTCCGTTAAATAATAAAAATTTAATCGGCCAACTTGGTTTTCAGAATAATATTTTTGTTCGATTCGTTTGTATAGACATCGCAAGACGTCTTTTCTCATTTGCATTCTCTTCTTGTTTTGACCTTTATAGTAGTAAGACGATTTGAAATATGTAATGTATCTTTCTATTAGAAAATCCTCAACAGTTTGACGATGATATGTTGATGAAATATTGACCGTCAAACACATTAGATTTTATCTAATATTTGCGTCAAAAAAATAATCCATTTCATATTTATAAAACGATCTTAATACAATCAACGACATAAATATATTATTTATTACATCGTTGCACTAGTCGATTGAATGACCAAGTGCACGCAAACATATCCACTTTATCCATCGAGATAATTTATTTGTCACGTCATAGGACGTGCATCAATCGAAAACGATAACATACACAGAAAAACAGTAAGCGCCATCAGAGAAGAAGAAAAAAAAGCAATTAAAAGCGTCAGTTATATTAGGAACAATGCTAAGCTAAGTGGATGTTTGCGCCACTATAAGCTGTAGACGAAAATAAATGAATGATGCACGCAAGCAGCCTTTAGCAACACTGATTTCTTTTATAATTATTGACCTACAAATAATGGTTTCTGACTTGTGTGTGTGTGTGATATTACAGATTAACTCTGGCCGCCCTAATAGACGGATGATAGTCGCTATGTGTATACAAAAGAACTGTTGTTGTCTTGGCTACCAACCCTTCTTTATTCGTAGTTACTGGAGCGTGGTTCCACGGCTTAATGATTGGTTTGTTTAATTTACTTGTTTTGTTCTTTGTAATTAAATAATCTAAAAATATACAAACTGTTTCAAAATGAATTACATCTCAGTGGGTACTGAGTAACTAGTACTTGCATATTATAATAAGAAGTAATATACAGGGTGATTCTCCATATATGCGACAAACTTTAAGAGCCGATTACTGAGGTTATTTTGATCATAAAAGTTCATATTAGTATATGTCCAAAACGGTTTGGTTTTAAAGTTATTGAATGTTTAATAATAAATTATGAAGTATGACTAACACGATATATAATATCACAGCTGGTTCTTCAAAAACTATTGTGTTGAGAGGGAATTGTTTATTTGTCATTTTAATATTTGTCAATAGTTGTCAGAGTATTCATTCAGTTTATTGCCAGTTTCTGTTTTCTAAAATAAATTACACGAATGCTGAGATGTGTGATATGCATTTCGTTTACGGTCTTGCCAATGGAAATTCGCGTGCTGCTAGACGTCTTTATGAAAGAACGATACCCGAACCGTATCATACCGCATCATTCAATATTTACCCGTCTTCACCAACATCTTAATGAAACGAGAAATTTAAAAAACGGACGACTGATAACGGCCCCATCTACAGTGAAACTCCACAAATTAAAGAAATGGTACTAAAATGAAATTCAGCAACATCTACTGCAAGCACCAGAAAAATTGCGTTTGCTTTAAAACATTAGTCAAGCCACGTTTGGAGAATATTGAAAGATCAATGTTGTATCCATATCACATTCAACGGGTGTAGGCACTTTTTGCCGGCAGATTCTCCGCAAAGAGTGGCTTTTTTCGTCAATGGATGCAACACAAAATCGCAACAAAATCCTGACTATTGTGCAAAATATTCTTCACCGACGAGGCTACTTCTCTAGAAATGCGATTATAAATTTTCATAATAATACATATATATGGGCCGAAGAAATCCGCACGAACTAGTTGAATGCCCGTCATCAACATCAATTCTCTGTCAATGTGTGGGCCGGAATTGTTGGAGATCACTTGATAGGTCCACATTTTTTTACCGATTGCGGTTAAATGCCGAGGTATACCGCAATTTTCTTGAAGAGGAGCTACCCCTTCTGCTGGAAGAAGTTCCGTTGCAATTAAGATTACAAATGTATTTTATGCATGACGGTGCTCCAGCGTATTTTAGTTTAGTTGCTCGAGAGTTTTTGGACAATACGTATCCAGATCGGTGGATAGGACGGGGAGGTCCACAACCGTGGCCTCCTCGGTCTCCAGACTTAAATTCTTTGGACTTTTTTCCTCTGGAGTCACCTTAAATCATTAGTTTATACTACTCCCATTGAAAATGTCGATGAACTGAGAAATCGTATTATCGCAGCTTTTCAAACAATTCGAATTATCCCTAGTATTTTAGAACGGACTCGCCAGTCAATACGACGGAGGATAGAAGCTTGTATTGCAGTTGGGGGCGGTCATTTTCAACAGTTAGTATAAGTTAATTTTGTTTTACTAATTATTTTGTTAATTTATAATAAAAAACATTAATTATGTTAACTTACTATTAAACATTGTACAACTTTACAACTAAACGATTTTGGACATATGTTCTCACGAAATTTTATGATCAAAATAACCCCAAGAATCAGCCCTTAAAGTTTGTCGCATATATTGAGAATCACCCTGTATATAATATTTCTAATATCATTTTGTGAGTAGCAATATAATTTTTCCTATCAGTTTTTAACTGTGCACATTGCAAGAAAATATTTTTATTGTTCTAGCGTACTTCCGAAGTGCACAATTTCTTAATGACGAATGGCAATACATATTCCTGGCGACATATCATAATTTATAGGAGAAATTCATGAACACCTAAGATGTAATTCATTTTGAAACAGTCGGTATAAATAACTTCAGCTTCAATTAAAATGATTATACTGCAAATTTTAGGATCTATAGCAACTTTATTGTTACCCATTCGGTGTTGTGTCTTTTTCGCTAATACAACATTCACGTCATTCTTGAACATGTCCAGAAAATTCTTCCGCGCATTTTACGTGCACACTTATGCCACAATGCTTCCCACAGGTTAATTGTATTCAACGCAGGCTACTTTATGGAAAATTAATATTTAAAACAATATTATCAAACGGGGTATGTGACCATCTATGTTATGTGCGCAAACAGTTATCCAACAATCGCTAATTGAATTTAGAACAGCACAGCGTGAGAGATGTACTTACTTACTGCTGTTATGTTTCCGTCCATATACTTCTACACTCTCTTCGCTGGTTGAATCGGTAATGAGTTGTCGTTTAGTTGGGATTATCCGTGGAGGAAATGGTTTTAGTTAGTAGTCATCTCGGCGAATAAAAGAAGTTTATACAGGCTGAGTAATAAATATGTGCAGAATAATAGTATTTCTATTTCAAACATGTTTAACATATTTCAATGTCCAATACAGAGTATTCCACGTAACTGGTTCATTAAAAGTTTATGATGTTCGATTTATTTACTTATATTTGAGATTTTGGCACCAGTATCTGTTCGATTGGAACTATAAAATGCAAAATACCTTAACCAAAATATACTTCCGGTTTGAACCGGAAATGAATGTCAACTTTTGTTATTTTAAATAGAATGATCTAATTTTTTATTCATTTTGAATTCTACAACTTATAAATACGTCAGTTTTCATTAGCTAATTCCTTATGCTACATGTTGCGGTTTTTGAGTTATTAATGTTCTTTCTTTTTTTTAGTCATAATCATGCAATCATTGAGAAAATTATATATCTCGGTTAATACTGCAAGTAGAGACTCCAAATTTGCCTATGTTATGAATGTAGATATTACTCTAAGAAACGGTTAAGCACACTTTACATTCTAACATACAGGATGTTCAAAACTGAGGAACAAAGTGACATATTTTCAAATGCAGAAAACTCATTTTTTTTTTTAAATAGAACACCCTGTATTTTTAATTCGGAATTAGGAAAGTAAATATCATCCCTATCACTTTATATGCAGCATTCCCCTATACCTATCTTTAATAGATTTGAAGATATGAGCGGACTTTTTGTTAAACCAGACTAAGTAGCCCTATCTTTAAATATTTGTAGCTGGTCTGAATGGATGCACGTCAAATTCATGTATTATTTTTAATAACCATACAGATGTCTGTTCGAATAGTCATTTCTATTAATATGCATTGTACGAAAGTCTAATACAATGATATACATAAACACTTTGGTTAGTTAGTAAGAATTTGACATTAATCCCATTCAGAGCCAGCTACAAACACGCAAAGATAGGCTAATTAGTCTGTTTAACAAAAAGTGTTCATATCTCAAATCTATCAAGATAGGTATAGGGAATGCTATATAAAGTGTAGGGGATGATATTACTTCTTAATTCGAATTAAAATCAGGTGTTCTATTTAAAAAAAAAGAATATATATATGCTTAACAAAAGTCGCGCCATATCTCAAAATCTATTAAAGATAGGTATGGGAACGCTCATATAAGCGATAGGGATATGTTTACTTCCTAATTCGAATTAAAATACAGGGTGTTCTATTTAAAAAAAAATAGTTTCTGCATTTGAAAAATATGTCACTTGTTCCTCATTTTGAAACCCCTGTATGTAGAATGTAAAGTGTGCTTACCGTTTTTAGGTAATATCTACATTCATAACATAGCAAATTGGAGTCCTCTACTTGCACTAAACCAAGATATTAATTCTCAATGTCAATGTTATGACTAAAAAAAAAAGAAAAACTTAAATAACTCAAAACGGCAACATGTACTATAGGAATAGCTAATGAAACTGACGTATTATAGTTGTAGAATCCAAAATGAATAAAAAAATATATATTCTATTTAAAATAACAAAGTTGACATCCATTTCGGTCAACCGGAAGTGATATTTTGGTTAAGATATTTTGCGTTTATAGTTCCAATCGAACAGATACTGGCTGCCAAAATCTCAAAAATAGTAAAATAGAAATCAAAAACTTAATGAACCAGTTACGTGGAATACCTGTATATTTAACATGATTGTAAATAAGTAAATATAAAATCATACTATCTCAAGTGAAAAATTCATTACAATTGAGGGGTTTTGTCGAATGATGGAGAAGTCAATCAGATTCTACTGCAGTTCAGTAGAAATTGAAATGCTAAATTTTATTAAACATTCAATTAGAAAATTCACTATTTTGATTCTGGACTCATTCTAAAATAAATAAAAACTAACAAGTTTCCTTTTCAAGAATAAACAGTGTGTGGGGTTATTAGCCTCAATTAAATCCAAAACGATCGATAACAACGGAATAAAAAAAAAAGATTGAGTTATTTCCAATTTGGTAACTGTTAAACTTATTAGCAAGCGACACAATAATAATGGTAACAAAACAGTATACATATCAATAATACCTGTTAATAATACTAAGAAAACCTACGCCAACATTATAAAAATTATACACAGGCAAACACCTCCATCCGTGGCATGGGTTAAATAAATAAATTTATAGTTGTACCTCAGATAAATTGTCACCGTGTGTCGTATTGTTCATTTTGCATTTTGCGATTTGCATTTCGAAAGACGATAAATTATTAACATTATTGTCTTTATAGCGATGTCGGTATTGATAAGAATTAAAATTCATTCTTGCAGTGACATTTTATTTAATGATTAATAGGTGAATAATAATACGAATTGGATTTGGTACCTTGCATAAATAAGTTTATCGTTTCTTTAGTTTATATCATAAATTTAAACGTACATTATAATATTCTTTTTTAACTTAATCTTGTCTTGAACCTTTCTAATACAGTGCAGTAGTATACATATTGATATTTAAAAGTTATGTATGTCAGACACACTCTTTTTTTTTTAAGTTTTATCTCCACAAACATCGTAAATATGGTAAGCAGTGACATACAGTTAGTTAACCTTTCCACGTGAGCTGAAGATATAATAGAAATGACTGTGAAACTCCTAATACTATCTCATGTAATGTCGTACCTGTATGCATTTTGTATATAGAAGTTGCACAAATAAGAAAAAGTGAGTTTTTTAATCATATTAGTACTGATTGTCCAAAATTTGTCAAATTGTTACTATACTGAAGAAATTATATTATGAATTATTCAAAACCTTGTTTTGGATTAGGGAAATAAATGAACTTACTTAGAAGAAGTGCCGATGTGAAGAGAACATCACACGTTGCTCTAATGCAACTTCACCCATGACGCCTTTCTGAAAGCAAATAAATTCACGATCAAGTTAAAGAATCTATTCTCGTTAAAAATATTTATATACAGGGTGTATCAGATATAGAGGTAAATATAATAATATGTAGCAGCTGTAATCATATACGATCAAAAAGTCTTAATGCACAGGGGGTCTATCTGTAAGCATTAACGAAAAAAATATTTTAATAAATGCCGGGATAGAGCCGCACCTGTGCCCAACCTAAATGCTGTCCCGAGTATACCCCCTCATTCCACTATCATTCAGCCATTACCGCTGTTAGTTTTGTGTGGATCGCCGCTTGCAGTGCAAGCCACTTCGAACATTTTATTTAAATTCTTCCCGTCTCGAAAAAAACGATCCTTTTCTGGACCATCATGATTTCATATAAAGAAAATCGAAGCTTGATGCATCGGCAAAGCGCGGGAATGTATAGATTCATTTTCGCGCGATATCATAGTAAAAAAGGCGTGTTTGCAAATTTTTCTGTAATCTACATTTATTTCTGTGTAATTCGATTGAATTCATTTTGCGTTATATGATTAAATAAATCCAAAAAATAACTCAGATTCAATGTGCGTACGTTTATTAACAACTAACTCTCGATTCGACAAGGCAAAAGAAAAATATTTACGTTTTTTGTAACTGCTGAAGTCGCATATCCGGTGAAACTCGAAGGTCTTATCAGGATATTAAAAATAATGCTTTGTAGACTTACGTAGAATGCTCTTAACAAAAAAAGGAATGTTTATTTTATAAAAAGAAGAAATTTAAAATGCCTCAGTCTTGCTATTTTTTAACAAGGGCCTCATTTATTCAGAAATGAAGTTAAATGAACTTACGGCATACATTAAGAATAATACTAAATGAGTGCAATGTATTTATACATAATTACCACGTTTGGCGGTGCTTAACATGACGTTTCCTTGCATCAGGCCCGGACTAAAGAATTTTTGGCTCTAAATTTTACTTTTTTTTATTCTTTAATGATGAAATCCGGTTTTGATGGGTTTGTGCTTTATATGTCGTGTAGTTAACACCCAAGCAAAATTTACTTTTTTATTGGATACACCTTGTATATTAACAAGAATTAACAAAAAACATAAATTTTATATATCAAGAAACGAAGAGTATTTTAAATGTCCACTAGTCCACTAAAAGCAAAAATATTTTATCACCGCAAATATATCAACAGCGGTAAATGAGATATAATATGTAAGTAGGTACTATGAAAAAGTTAATAGGCATTTGACGAAATAAATAAAAGCAAATATTCCGTGTGTAGCTTCACTTTAACGCAAAAATATGTTTTAATTTCATTATAAAAGGAACATTAATCCATTGAGCCCGTATATGTGCGTTTTGGTTTTTGTTTTATTTAATTAAAACTGTTTTGCCTCCTTTAATATTAATTTCATAACAATTTTGGGAAACGACAATTCATTTATGAATGCTCTACCTCTTCGCTGCGCGCGCAGTTAAACCATTTTCATTCGTCTCGCACCGACTCTTCGGTTTTCTTATATTTTTACGCATTTGTGCACAATGGAAAATTACGTTTAACCACCTCAGATCACGTTTAATATTTGTTTGGTCGTACACTTTTCTAAAATCAGCCTAGCTATGACATCTATAGTACGCCAGCGGAACTATTCTTTGCATGTATACACAGAGATTCAAAATGATTGTCAATTCCGCTCCTATAGATAGTAACAGGGTGTAGGTATATGCCGCGTGTTTGTAATGAAGGTTTGAACTAAGTCAGTGTTGGAATATAAGAAAGTAAACGGATCTGTCATATCATAAATAAGGAAAACGTAATCTATATTTGAACTAGCATTATATAAACGACTATGGATTGGTGTTTCTGCTTGTAAAAATGAAATGTAATTAATTTAACTTTACTAAATTATGATTTTACAGTTCAGTACTAACTGGTGTTTAACTAAATTTATTTATTACTTTAAATTATAACATACAATTAGTAATAATTATTAAGTGACAAAAAATGCATCTCTCAGTTCTTCTATGGTATGGCATGCGGTTTCTATAGATCCTATTTTTAGATAGCCGAACATAAAGTAATCTAATGGGGTTTGGATCAGGCGATCTTGGTGGCCATCTTTGTGCTCTGACGAACCTGTCAGAAAAAAACTGTTTAAGATATTGACAGGTTTGTCGAGCAGTATGTGCTGGAGCATTTATCGTGCTGAAAAATAACCTGCTTAAGGTCATTTTCTTGTAACTCTGCAATAAACAATTCCAACATTCTGTTGGTAACGTTGGGGCTGTTTTACAGTTTCTCGAAAGAAAATTGGCCCTATTATTCGTTGCCTGGACATAGCTAAACCAAACTCCAACTTTTACGGGATGCAATTGCGTTTCTCGAAATTCGTATGGATTTTCTGCAGACCAGATACAATAGTTTTGTAAATTGATATAGTCTGTTAGATAAAACCAGGCTTGATCCGAGAAAAATGATTTGTTTAGCAAGTCATCGTCCCTTAAATTGTTATTAAACCAATGATAATATTCCAATCGCCTATCGTGATCTAATGGTAACAATTCCTGTACCGTAGAAAATTATAGGGATGAAAATGTAACTTTCTTTTGACAGCTCATTGCGCTGAAGTGTATGATAAGCCTATAAAATTATAAAATGTAATAAACTATTTCACTTAATGTTAATATTGATTTTTTACCTGTTTGTTGAGCTATTATCACAGATAAATTCCCTTATTTTCTTACAGTATTCAGAAATACTATTGTTGGTGATATTATTGGCGTCTTTAGGTACTTATGCGAGATTTAACGCTATAAGATTTTAAAAAATAGTACTTTAAGGGTCCACACTATCAAATGATCAAATCTGAGTTTAACATTTTCTCCTTACGAGTCGAATCAATAGGATAAAATTACGTTTCATTTGTTATACACCGTGACTGGTTTTATACAGTTATTAAAATTTAATTTATCATTGCGAAAACCAACATCTACGCATTCACTCACGAGTGTGATTCTCTTTCCACACAAATATAACGAATTAAAAGTCGCTAATTAACATAAGAAAACTATATAAACAGGAGTTTTGCATATTCATTTGGAAACATGTCGCGATGGAATAGAAAATCATATAATAGCATCTATACCTATACGTTGGCGTCCACCATTTGACGGACATTTTGTTCACAATCCGAAGAGATTAGAGTCGAAAAAAAAATGAATATCGTTTGAATCCGGTATCCTATCTCTTTAATAGAAATTCCTCTATTGTTCGGCACGTTCTGACCATTAGTACCTCACTTATGGCAGCTAATAATAATGACGGACGGACAAAACGTTAGGCATTATAGGTATATAGATAATCGTGATTTATAATTTGAATTGTAAATTGTCCACGGATTTAATAGAGGAAAAAAAAAACATACCAGGAAATATTTATCTGTATGTATATTTCGGATGATTCATAGTGAAATTTTATTTTTTTATGGATATTTAAATTCCAATGGAATTTTCTCATTCTGATATTTATGTTTTGAGAATAATAGGACATATTTTTAATGATTATAAGAATACAGGGTATTCCACGTAACTGGTTCATTAAAAGTTTATGATGTGCTATTATCATTTACTTATATTTGAGATTTGGGCACCATTATATCTGTTCTGTGATTTGAACTATAAATGTGAAATACTTTAACCAAAAAATATCACTTCCGGTTGACCGGAAATGGATGTCAACTTTGTTATTTTAAATAGAATGATAATTTTTTTTTTTTCATTTTTGAATTCTGGGACCATAAATACTGCTGTGTACTGCTGTGAGATGACATTTACTTCCTAATTCCGAATTAAAATACAAGGTGTTCTATTTAAAAAAAAATGAGTTTTCTGCATTTGAAAATATGTCACTTTGTTCCTCAGTTTTGAACACCCTGTATGTTAGAATGTAAAGTGTGCTTACCGTTTCTTAGAGTAATATCTACATTCATAACATAGCAAATTTTGAGTCTCTACTTGCAGTATTAACCGAGATATTAATTTCTCAATGATGCAATGATTATGACTAAAAAAAAAAAAAAAAAACTTAAATAACTCAAAAACGGCAACATGTAGCTATAGGCATAGCTAATGAAAACTGACGTATTTATAGTTGTAGAATCCAAAAATGAATAAAAAATTATATCATTCTATTTAAAAGAACAAAAGTTGACATCCATTTCCGGCAATCCGAAGTGATATTTGTGGTTAAGGTATTTTATATTTATAGTTTCAATCGAACAGATACTGGTGCCAAAATCTCAAATATAAGTAAATAACAGAACATCATAAACTTTTAATGAACCAGTTACGTGGAATACCCTGTATACATATTTAGGCTTTCATTTTTTTTTTATTACCTATCTTCGATTTTATGACACATTTTTCCATAATCCGTAAATTATATCTAAATATTTATCTCTAAAAATATCGATCTGTTTCACTTACCACTGCTTGAATGCATTTCGCACTCAATTCAATATCAATTTAAAGTTCTATTACATAAAAATAGTTTGCATTACCTATAATCGATTATAGCTTCATTATACTGACGTAAATATTATACCTGTATTTGCACGACTACGTTATCTTCTAATATTTATATTATGTGACGTTATTCAACCTTGTAGGAACAAGAATTTGCGTATTTTACGTTACTATACATTGTGTATCTAATGTAAAAGCGAAAATAGCACAAGAAAATATAGTATTATTAATACGGATATAGTAGAAGAGATATGCACATGCGATGTTTTCGATTACGATAGTAAATTGTCGATAGTTGTGGATCCATGTAAGTGGTGCTATAGGGTCCTGCGCTAGGACCTTTGTTTTAGTGTTACTTACCACTTATAGTCAGACAAATATAAACATTGATTTAATCAATTTTTTCAATTCGAACGAACATAAAGATTATAATGTTAAGCTATCTTTGTTTGTTGAAAAATAAAATTTGGTTGAAGTATTAGACATGTTAATATCATATAATCAAATATTCCTTATACACAGAGATTCAAAATGATTGTCAATTCCGCTCCTATAGATAGTAACAGGGTGTAGGTATATGCCGCGTGTTTGTAATGAAGGTTTGAACTAAGTCAGTGTTGGAACATAAGAAAGTAAAAGGATCTGTCATAAATAAAGAAAACGTAACCTATATTTGAACTCGCATTATATAAACGACTATGGATTGGTGTTTCTGCTTGTAAAAATGAAAGTAATTAATTTAACTTTACTAAATTAATGATTTTAGCAATTCAGTACTAACTGAGTTTAACTAAATTTATTTATTACTTTAATTTATAACATACAATTAGTATAATTATTAAGTGACAAAACTGCATCTCTCAGTTCTTCTATGGTATGCATGCGGTTTCTATAGATCCTATTTTTTAGATAGCCGAACATGAAGTAATCTAAGGGGTTAGATCAGGCGATCTTGGTGGCCATCTTTGTGCTCTAACGAACCTGTCAGCAAAAAACTGTTGAAGATATTGGCAGGTTGTTCGAGCAGCATGTGCTGGAGCATTATCGTGCTGAAAATAACCTGCTTCAAGCTCATTTTCTTGTAATTCTGCAATAAACAATTCCAACATCTGTTGGTAACGTTGGGCTGTTACAGTTTCCTCTAAGAAAATTCGTTGCCTGGACATAGCTAACCAAACTCCAACTTTTACGGCATGCAATTGCGTTTCTCGAAATTCATGTGGATTTTCTGTAGACCAGATACAATAGTTTTGTAAATTAATATAGTCTGTTAGATAAAACCAGGCTTGATCCGAGAAAAATGATTTGTTTAGCAAGTCATCGTCCCTTAAATTGTTATTAAACCAATGACAATATCCCAATCGCCTATCGTGATCTAATGGTAATAATTCCTGTATCGTAGAAATTTTATAGGGATGAAAATGTAACTTTCTTTTGACAGCTCATTGCGCTGAAGTGTATGATAAGCCTATAAAAAGTATAAAATGTAATAAACTATTTCACTTAATGTTAATATTGATTTTTTACCTGTTTGTTGAGGTATTACCACAGATAAATTCCCTTATTTCTTACAGTATCAAAAATACTATTGTTGGTGATATTAGATGTAAATATAAACGATTTGAAAAAAATTATAAGATAAATAATCGAAAGATACTACAACACGCACGCTAGTGTCGCTAAATGTCAAGAAAATTCATTTAATGTATAAAATTTGTATGTAGCTAACTTCGCTCATTAAATTGGTAATAAGTATAGATAATTTTTTTCCGGAAAACAGTTTTTTTTCTTACGACAATCATTTTGAATCACATGGTATATACCCACTGTATAGTAGGCCATTGAATTTTTCTTCTTTAAACTTAAGATGGCTACACAGTAGAATCACGTTATTACTAAATTACAGGTTTGCCGATAATATAATCTGAATATCGGTTTAATTGAATCAGCCGTTTAATGTTGGGACTCTGATGAACATTCTCAACACCCATCAATTTGTACTCCCATCATCATCAGTGGAGTTTTTATATCGGCAATTCGTATTTAGCGCAAGCTAATAACTATCTCCGTCTCGCTTTTGTCAGGCGATTAATAATGATTATCTTCGTTCACAATCTCTGCTCCCACATATTTAAAGAAGTTAACATCTCGTTTTGTTTCATCCATCAGCTCTCAGTATATGAGGGGACACTTAATTAATTTGAATGTATCATAAAGAATGAACGGGAGTAACATGAGCCGTACTGTGGCCAGTCTGAGAGATGACCATGGGAACAATGCCGAATCATCACGTACAGCTGATAAGAAAGAATAACCAACTTGTCTTATTTACATACAGTTTAATTCAGTCGTATTGTAGACACAGAATAGTTTTGTTTCTTTTTGTAATTTGCCGTTCAATAAAAAGCTTTGTGTTTTAAAAAATCCTTAACTCGAATCGAATCATTTATTTGGCGCAGTCAGTAGGATGTTTAAACAAGTTTTATTGAAAAAATTTGGTGTGTTCAACGCTTTAAGAACAACCCGAAGAGTTACGGAAAAAGACGCAAGAGGACCGAGTATTAGAGAAAACACAGACAGGTCCGGCACTTTATCGAGCAAAAGGGGATCGCTGTGTTCGCTGAATCTAAATATTCCAACGTCCGAAGCACGAAAACAGCTTGCCCTTCCAGACGAAAGGTAGGTGCTATTTCTGTTACGGTACGGCTCCTTGTAACTATTCAAGTTATTTCGTTAATTGAAAAACATATCCATGTCCGATATCCCAATATTTTCCTGAAAGTGACAATCCTGTCATTACCTTTTAATTGGTAAACCGAAAACACGAAAACTGGACGATTTAAGTCGAAAAGCTTCCAAACCTTAGATTTTAGAAATGAATTACCAATTGTTCAAGATAGAATTAGACGCAATACCAACATTTGGCGGAGAACCGAGCGGTATACAATTGTTAATAAATTCATGCGATCAGATATGTACGAAATATGCCAACAAATGCGGACGTAAAGAATGTAATTTTTCAAACAATATTAGGCAGATTAAGAGATAGAGCAAAAACTTTAATTTTTATCAAGAAACGAATTAATACTGGGAAAGTGTAAAAGATGCTATTTATAATTATTTTTCGGACAAAGAGATTTTGGACAACTAGTACAAGAAATTTACGAATACAAAAAATTCACACCAAAAAGAAATAACAATATCATTTGGTCACAGATTACAAGATTTATTATCCAAAACTTAAAACCCACTAAATAGCGCAAAACACCAGGTATAGAACAAACCGCAAAGAGCAGTTATTTATGCGCAAATCCTGAAGTAATTATTAAATTTGCCAGAGATATTCAAGTCACGTCAAACCCTTAAAACTACACTAGAAAAGATAAGGATACGTCAAGACGCCAAGAATTTAAATCCGATCGAACGCTTAAAATCAGTCAAACAACAATCCTTCAACGATAATAAGAACCCTTCGCAGTTAATAAAACAATTCCCTATCAACACGACCAAATTATTATCCAGACAATTATCAATCCTGTACAACAACATCAATTTACACCCTATCAAACTTCTTTCAAGAGGTCCATACAAAATTATCTAACCAGTATATAATCCACCTTCTAAACCAATTCACAAACAAACAATATTTGGCTCACAAAGTAACGTATGGGCACCAGGACAAAATAACAATTCCCATCATCAGAAACCAACCCCAATGTCCGGAATTTCAACAGCAGTAGCTAAACCTGTAAATCACAACGAGTAAAAAACACAGAAGACGAAGAGGATTAACCAATCAGCACAACATATATTAATGAAGAAAATGGACTAGGTACATGCCAATAGAACCAACACCACATGAATTTTCCAATAACGTCCCTGAAGAACAAACGAACGAACAAGGAGGATTTTCGTTTGCCTGCTCACACAGGAGAACTCAATAGATTAGCAATCAATGAATTACCTATATTCAAATTCAAAATCCACCATTAAAACTTCTTATAGATACAGAAGTACAAATCGATGATTGATCCCGAAATTGTTCACAAATGTTATCCTAATAATATTGTAAATGAAACATTAGAAGTAGAACTGCTAAACGGTACTGTTTTAATAAATAAATGTACCTATGATCCTTGTTTAATGAAGTAAGAGCTAACGGCTTTATAAAAATGTAATGTTTAATTTCATAATTTTATGACGGTATATTAGGCTTAGAGGATCTAAGAATCTATGCAATTAATATAAATTAAATAAAGGCAACACTTTATCGAGACAAATATGAAATTCCACTGAAATTTAAGAAATATGACACTATCACAATTCCTGCTAAATCAAAATAATTAAAGAAAGTATCTGTAAATTATATTGAAGGAGAAGTATAATAGAATTTTACACAAAACAGTATTATATATTCCTAAAATGTATAACATACGCAAAAAATGGCGAAGCATTAATTGAAATACAAATTGGTCAGAAACAGAAACAGAATTCCAAATTGAAACCTTTATCAACCAATTCCTCTCGATAACTTTCACATTTTTCATTATCAGGTTAATGAATCTGAAAACAATGGAACGTTTAAAATAATATGTTAAGAATCAATCATTTAAATAATGAAGAAAAATCTCGTATTTTGCATCTTTGTAAAAATACGTTGATATTTTAAGAAACCCGAAGATAAATTGAGTTGCAACAGTAATGTTCAACACAAATTAAATTGAAAGATAATAATCCATTTTTCAACGCGCAAGACGATTTCCTCATGCCAATCAAACAAGAAATTAAATCAATTGATAAACTTTTAGAGGATAATATAATTAGCCCGAGTCAAAGCCCTGGGATCACCTGTAAATTTGGTAAGTAAAAAATTAGATGCATCCGGAATAAAGAAACTAGATTAGTTATTTGACTACCGCGCTAATTAACGAAAAGACAGTAGACGATCGATATCCAAATCCCCTAATATCGAAGATATTTTAGATAAACTTGGCAGATGTCAATATTTTACTACCCTTGACTTAGCATCCGGTTATCATCAGATACAAATGCATCCGGAATCAATCGCTAAAACTGCTTTTAATACCGAACACGACACTATGAATTTTTGAGAATGCCATTTGGTTAAAAGAATAGTCGGCGACATTTCAAACGAGTAATGGACGATATTTTAAAAGGTTTATTAAATTTCATTTTGCTTAGTATATTTAGACGATAATAATTATATTCTCACCTTCTTTAGAGGAACAATATGAAACACTTGAAATTAGTTTTGAAAGGTTACGAAATGCGAACTTAAAATTGCAAATAGATAAATGTGAGTTTTAAGAAAAGAAACAGAATATTTAGGTCACATTATAACACGAAAGGTATAAAAAACCAAATCCAAGAAAGATAGAAGTTATTAAACAATTCCCTATAACGAATACGCAAAGAACATTAAATCATTTCTAGCTTATTAGCTATTACAGAAAATTTATAAATAATTTTGCCAAAATTACTAAACCCTTAACAAAATGTTTACGTAAAGGAGAATCAGTAAAAACATACCCCCGAATTATAGATGCATTTGAGAAATGTAAAACTTTATTATGCAATGACCCTGTTTTAAAATATCCTGATTTTCAAAACAATTTGAATTAACAACTGACGCCTCGAATTTTGCAATAGGCGCAATTTTTATCAAGATAATCCACCCAATAGCGTACGCATCGAACGTTAAATCCAGCAGAAATAAATACTCGACTATCGAAAAAGAAATGCTTGCAATGTGTGGGCATGTAAACATTTCCGACCGTACTTATATGGTACAAAATTTATAATCAAAACAGACCATAAACCATTACAATGGTTATTTCTATAAAAGATCCCCAATTCACGTTTAAACACGAGGCGATTAAAGCTAATGCGAATACGATTATAAATACAGTATAAAAAAGGAAAATTAAATCAAGCCAACCCATTATCACGAATTAAAATTTAAAGAAACAGGAAAATTAAATGTAAATACCAATTGATAATGATTCAGAATCTTTATTGGTTCAAACCGATGACGAAATTGATCAAAAATATTATTAGACGAATTAAATGAAGTTTTAAAGGATTTACCACTTGAAACAAACCCTGATCCAAATTCACAGTCAGTTATTCAGATAAGTGACGAAAATGAAAGTAATACAGACAACACTATCCATTCAGTAAACGGTGACGTAGAAATTTCAATTCCATATTCGGAAAAATTATTAAATATCGCAGATCATCAAATTATATTAGACGCAACGCATAATACGACAAATCCTATACTAAGAACAATTAAAGTGTTTGATAAAACTAGAATTTCTCTAACATTACCTTTAACAACTTACAGAGAAAATATTGTAAAAGCTTTAAAAGAATGTTTAGTAACCGATAAAAAGAATGTTATTTACTTTAAAACACAAAAAATATAGAAAGAGAAATTATTCAAATTATTCAAGAATCATTTACTAATTAAAAGCTAGAAATTTCCAAATAAATGGTAGAAGATATTGAAGATAAAGATGAACAACAAGTTAAAATTAAATATTATCATGAAGGAAAAACATCACATCGAGGTATTAACGAAGTATATCAATCATTAAAGAGAAAATACTATTGGCCAAACTTAGAAAAATCAATTAGTACTTATATTAATAATTGCGAAATATGTCAATTAGCAAAGTATGATCGAGCTCCTCAAACTCAACCAATTTCTCATACTTATACCCCTAAGAAACCTTTTGAACAACTGCATATAGATTTATTATTTATGAATAACAGAATAATATTAACGATTATTGATCATTTTTCAAAATACGCCCAGGCATATTTAATATCGGATAAAAATTCGAATACCATAGTAAACGGTATAATAAAATTTACAAGTCACCACAGGGATTCCAAGAATTATAATTGCAGACTTGGTAAAGAGTTCGATAACATTTTATTAAAAGAATTTTGTAAATTACATAAAATCAAATTACATATTACATCAGTAGGTAACTCAAAATCAAATGGAATTGTAGAAACGATTTCATATACTTTAGCAGAATCAATAGATGCAGATTATTAGAAGACGATATGTCATCTTTCGAAAATCAATTAGTGAATGCTATATTAAGTTACAATAATAGTATACATTCGAGTACTAAATTTACTCCTTTCGAAGTCATAAAACGGCAATTCAGAACGAATTTACCTTTGATTAACTGAAGAACGTATCACAACAAAAATTTATTAATAATAGAGCTGAGGCAATCAAAGCAATTAACAAAGAAATTTATAATATTTAGAAAAGAATAAAGAAAGAATTTGTGAAAAAGTAAATGTAGATAGAAACGAAATAGATGATATAGAAGAGCAACAATGCAGTTTACGTTAAAAGAAAATTTAGAAACAATTAAAACCGAAATAAATTAGTAAAGAAAAAGTAAGCAAAAGTAAATCAAAAAACTATCGAAACGCAAAAAGGTACAAATTAACAAAAGATGTTATTAAAAAGAAAGAAATTATTAAGAAATCTTTGTTGCAGGATGAAACCCAATACGGACACTCCTAATATTAGTGGTGCTGAGAATAATAACCAGCCAACTACAAGTGAGCAAATTAAACAACTTCATTTTACCATATAAATTAGGCGAAGCAGATTAATACAAAAGCGTCACGATTTCATATATAAAATCGAAGCTGAAAATTTATTTAAAAATGTTAATATATTAATGGACAAATTAAGAAGGCCAATGATACACTTAATAGTAAAGTCAAACCCCAATTATCTATATTAGGGTTACGATATACTAAAAATCTAAATTTACACGGCAATTAAACGAAGGTCAATTAAAAATCAATATATTCATAAATCGCACAGACCGTTCGTAGTATTAGTTCAAGTTAAAAATAAAACTTGAAACTATATTATCCTGAATTTATAAGAAATAAAAGATCACCATTGAATATTGTCGGCAAAGCAGCAAATTGGTTATTTGGAATAATGGATAACGAAGAAAAGAATCGAATTGATGCCGCATTGGAACAATTGTATACAAATCAAGAAAATCTACGAATACAACAGGAAGTAGTCATGTCGATCTTAAAATCGATCGCAAACCGGTTAACGGAAACGTTAAAAGAGTACAAGATAATCAAATGATTATTACAAAAAGAATCATATCATTGACTACAATTTGGAACAAATAGAATTTCTCGAAATGGTAAAAGACGCTAATAGAAACTCATAATGCAAAAACACTAAATAATGTTAAACATCTAATAGAAGTTCAAGATGCTATTATATTTTCAAGCATGAATAAAGTACATCCATCTATTTTAACCGCAAATGAAATAAGGAGATCAATTACCAATTAAATCCCTATATAATCCAATCAATTATTAAGTTTTTAAGAATACATTAATTATTATATGTATTTTAAGTATCCAAAACTACATCAGTAGTAAGGAAGTTATCTTTAGAATATCTGTCCCTATATATACGAATCCATATATAAACTTTATCAATATTTATGCTATCCTTATAATAAACAAAATTATTCCTATTGCCCAGCCGTATTTGTTAACTGCAAATAGTACCTATGCTTTGGAGACACAACATTTATGTCCAAGTTAGAAGATGTCTACATAATGTGGAAGAAGAACCATTGCTCAACGACGACAGCGGTTTATTGAATCTAATGAAGAATAGTGAATACATGTGAAAAAATAAGTGTAATATTTAAAAAGATACATTAGTACAACAAATTGGACAAGCAGAATTATGATTTATACACCTAACAAATTAACTAACTTATAATTGTAGTGAAATAGGTATCTTGGAAATAGTTGGAAACGTACTTATTAAAATTAAAACCAAACTGTATAATTCAAATAATAAAAAAATTCTATTCCAAAAAGAAATTATTAAAGGTCAAATATTTATTTACCAAATATAGATGCAAGTATTTATGATGTAAAAGAAACGAATTCAATCATTTAAATAAAATTAACGTAAATAACTATAAATAAGATAAATGATGATATCAAGAATTTGAAAATTGCCACATCTAGAAAAGATTGTCAATAATAACTCAAAAATAAATTACCTTGTTATTGGTATTGTAATGAATAATTTTTGTAATAAGTTTCAAAATATTGTAAAGTAATTACTGTATAAAAGATTTAGGAAAGCATCCAGGAATTCAACGGTTCTTTCCGACGTTAGCCGTCAAGATCCTTTCTAAGACGGGAGGAGTACATGAGCCGTACTGTGGCCGTACTGAGAGATGAACCATGGGAACAATGCGAATCATCACGTACAGCTGATAAGAAGAATACCAACTTGTCTTAATTTTACATACAGTTTAATTCAGTCGTATTGTAGACACAGAATAGTTTGTTTCTTTTTGTAATTTGCGTTCAATAAAAGCTTTTGTTTTTAAAAATTCTTAACTCGAATCGAATCATTTATTTCGGGTATCATTCAATAGATGTTTTATAGAAGGAAATGGTTTGTATATACGTAAAAAAAATATTTAGTACAAACTATAGATATGATAAAAAAAGGTCATTACTATTAGTATACATTTTTAATTAGTGCAACTTTGAACTATATGTGAAGTATGACTGTAGATTCTTTAGGTCAAACGTATGCAGTATAATTAAAAAGCTATTAAGAAAATTACTTTAATTGTTGTAAAGTGTACCTTGCGCACACATCAAATAAAAATATCTGGGTCAAGTTTTAAGTTGGCGCCAAAATCTCTAACTATATCGGACTTCTTTATTAAACATTTAATTTGATCGATCAGTTACATATACATAGAAATTCGAGGTTATTATTATTGGTCAACCATCAAAAGGAATTTCATTCAGAGTATTGTAACGATAAAAAGTAAAGCTGAAATATTCGCTCTTAATTCGATAGAAAGATTTTGTCAATACAAATATTCCCTAATACAACTTGAAATTAATACATTTCTGTCCTTCTCTGTATATAGTAATTGAAACTTCATACTAATATACAGATGATTGCCTAAATTCAGTAAAATCTCTTGAATATAAAAACAATTAGAGTTCTAAGGTATACAGTGTGTGTGTCACGATAAGCTTTCATTAAAAGTTTTGTAAAGAAATAAATGCCAGATTTAAAAAAAAAAACGTGTATATTTAATTGAAGCTCGTCAGGGCACACACTGTATATATATATATAAATAAAGATATAGGCTGATATACTTAATGCTGAAATTATAAATATGTTCTAATATGTTATAATTAGAGACCGGATTATATGCAAAGCGCATATATTTCATTTTTTGCATATCTTTAATTATAGTTTATATTAGTTATTATTATAGTTAATTAGCCCTTAATTTAGTTAATTAGTGATTGCATATATTGCATATTTAGGCATTTCTATGCATATTTTTACAAAAGTTGCATATATTGCATATTTAAGCTTTTTCTTACCTTTCTATTAGTAAAAATTCCTAGTGATTCCTATGTAGATCGAAACCGACAATTTTCAGAACGATAAATCTTTACATTGGTTTCTCTAATACTTTTTCACAAGAAATGCACGTGTTAGTTTCGCCTAGCAGAAAGGAATGTGAAATACGTTTAATAAATTATTAATTCCCAAATAACTATTCATTCATTGAATATCTTTGAGCGAAACAGCATATAATGGTGTACGTTTTAAAAATACTGTGCGTACATACAATGAGTATAGCGACAAAATTCTTCTACCGGATAAGCCATATCCTACAACTGGAAAAGGATGGCGCAAAAAATTTTGTAGAGCCTGCAGTAAACTGGTAAGATTAATTTACTAAAAGCTTTACATTGTTTTTAAAAATTCTTTAACTTTTGATATAAAACAGAAATGTTGTTGTAAGGTGTCCTTCTGAGAGAAATATCTGATTGATCAACCACGCTAAAACTCCCATCACATATTGAAAATGTGAAAAACTAAAGCGATCCGCATGTGTGCAGCAATCTATACGTCAATGTGTAGCATCAACCTCACGAAACTCAGAACAAGAAAGAATATAATACGGATCTGTCGTAAACGCAATTAATTTCGTCTAACATACATTAGCAAGAATAAACAATGTTAATTTGAAATCATTTTTGCAAAAATATTGCAAACATAAATAACCTGACAAAAGTACCTTACGAAAAATTATGTCACATCTTGTTACCAAGTAAACAAATAGCAGAAAATTCAACAATTGGCGTAAGGGAATAATTTATTTATATCATGGTAGATGAAAGTACGGAATAGATGTGGCCGTTATAATGCCCATTTGTTAATAGGAATTCTTCATGAAGATATTGTAGGTAAATCATATTTAATTTACTGTAAAGAACTTCAAAAAACAAATAATGTGACAATTGCCCAATTCGTTCAAAAGGTTTGACAAATTTCTTTTTTACCTGAAGTATACCTGGCGAAAAAAAATTACTGAATGTTGTCCGACGCTGCACCATACACATGATAAAGCACGCGCAAAATTTAAATTTTTTTTATGGTAACATTATTCATACCACTTGTTAGCTAGTGGGTTCAATCGTGTGCACGAAGACATTAGGAATCAATTCCCTTCGATTAATGATTTAATTAGAAAATGTCAAAAAATATTTTTAAAAGCACCTTTACGAATCACAATTTTATAAGGAGCGACTTCCGGTGTTAAGTTGCCTCTTGAACCGATTATTACGAGATGGGGTACATGGTTTAGAGGCTGCAATTTTTTGCCGATAATTTTGAAGGAATAAAAAATGTAATTCCTGAAATCACTGCTGACTGCATTGCTTTAGCAAAACGTAAAAAAATAGTAACATGAACAGAATTGCTAAAAAACTTTTGTATATACTAAGTCAAATTATAGCTTGTTAAATCCATTCGTAAATAGAAACGCAAGGGATGTCGCTCTCGAATCAAGTCAATAGTAGACGAATTATATGCTATGTAAGAAGGTTAAGACAATAGATAATTCTAATACATAAATTTAAAAAATGATAAATAAAAAGCGGTATTTGAAATTAGAAATAAGAAAATTTGGGAAGGTAAAACAGTAAACGATTTCGACTTTAATTTAGTTTAGAATGTATTGCAAAGTTAAAAAATCACAATTACATCCGATGTTAAGAACTTTTCTATTCGAAACATTTATTCTAAGAAGACAAAATTTCTTTTACACAATTTGAAAAACATTAATTATAAATCGTGTTAAAAAATATGTTGTGAAAAAATTTGGCAAAAAGTTAAGTTTAAAGTCCTGCTCTTATCTTATTTTATGTAAAAATGCAATTGTCGCAAATTTTTTTCATATAGCCCAGTTAAGCAATTTTCTCAAAAAATCGATGGCATTATATATATGCGCATATATT
>RXPK01003946.1:0-64693 GCA_004143645.1 Protaetia brevitarsis | reverse complement strand
TGATCATGTATTCAAATTGTAATGCTTGTATAGTTTCTACTGCGAAGGTAGTTTCCCGAACACTTGTATCGATCAAACTTCTTATTACATCACGAAATTTTATTTCACGGAATTATTTTGCGTTTTTTGATTTTCATTTCTATAACTACATGACAGTATTAGCAAGTGCCGAAATGATATATTTGCCGGATTGATATGAATCATGTTAGCTAACGACAATGCAATACAATATGAACTAAATTTTAAAAAATGACTTCCGTGCACCGAGCGGTGTCTGTGCCAAGTTATTCAGGGCACGTTGTCCCGGACAAAATAAAAAAAGATATGCAAGTGAGGCGTAGTCTCCGTTAGTCAAATATTTCCAAAATTAATTACATTTAATGCGTGATATTTCCTCTGCCTGTTGCCGGGAATAACATACTCCTACATTCAAACATGCATAACTCGAAAACTATTACATATGCGCGTTTAACATCCGTTATAATTTTAGACTGATTTTTGGTATACAATTCAGCCACATAATAATATACATCTTTTGTATTCATTGCTTGATAAAAAACAACAACGATTATAACCGATTTCTGAAATTCGATCAAATAGGTTCAATATATGTTGTTCCGTGCTTATTGTAATACCCTGTATATAAATATTTATGACAGCTGAACGAGCTCTTCAAACGGTGCAAATCCGCCATTAAAACTTTTTTCTATTTTTTACCGTTTGAAAGTTATTTTAGATACACGAAATGTTGGCCGAATTTCAAGGAAGTTTTGCGCCTCTTAAAATTGAAGTTCCGCCGCATAGAACGTGTCATTGACGACAAAATCTGCCAGTGGCAGCTTCCCTTGTTAGTTGATAAAATTACAAATTTTCTTGTCAAATTGATAATCCACTAAATATACCTAAATCAGTTTGTATCAAATCCTTCCCGGAGCGTGTACTAATGCATTTAGTGCATGATTGGTAAATGTTTTGCTCGACAGAATCCGAATAGCCGATAATATGGTTTCAGTTGATCACAATCGCAAAATATGGTGCTTTTAAAACTTCTGAACTTCTTAACCACCGTGAGGATAAAATGATTATTATAACATTGTTGTAGTAGACAACACACTTCAGTTGTTTGCTAAATGAAAAGTAGTTACTTTTCAAGCATTTCAAACAACACTCCTAAATTCCTCCTCAATTGATGGCTATTGAGGTCCTTTTAGAGTATAGGATAGAGGTTACACATGTTCGAAGCTTTGAAACCATGCACAGAAATGCTCGTCGGGGAGTTCAAATAGAAAACAAATTCGATTTTGAAAAATATCTTGAGATCGTCTACGTAAGCAAGAATTCAAGCTAATATTTTCAACAAGTCATCTATGAAAAGTAGTGGTTTTAGATTAGTTTCAGAAAATTTTCTGTTCAGGAACTATAGTATTTGACATCGTGCATCCAGTTTTCCAGGTATAATATTAAGTGAAGCAAGGTAGCATCGCCAATCCAAAGGAGTTCAACGTGTATAATGATGCCTTAATATGACAAATCATAGAAGAAGACAATATCCCCTCAAATATTTTGTCAAAAATAGATAATATTGAAATGAATCGGTAGTAGGCCAGTCGTTTCCTTTTTTATATGTCGGTGGAATTAGATGTCCATGGTAATGATAACTATTGGAGGCCTATCAAGAGCGCATCACTAACAATATTAAGAGTGTGGTAATGCCATTAATGATTTCATTTTAAGCTACAGTTTTCATTTCAAACAATTAATATAATTGAACACACATTTACCCTCTCTAACTGCAGTAGAAGCACTCTGGAGATTTCTTTCAAAAGGTGTAAACAATATCTCGAGGTCTTGTTGAGTTGTTTTAACGAAACAAATATGTATGTTCGTCCAGCACATAGGTTACTTACTAATAATGTCAATCAGAATCATATTGTTACGTTGGATTTTTTTGTTTGTTTTTTTAGAGGAGCAATTATTTAATTTGAGGTTTTTCATATGTCCCGTTATTATTTCATTTACCTGCACGTCAATCATTGACGGCGGTTATTCATTTGACTTGCAAATATCCTCCTAATTTGCATTTTTATGTAATGTAAATTTGTACGATTCGACGCCTTAAAACGAAAATATTATCGTACGTGAACTTCAAAACGTACTGTTGTTTATATTATCTGTAAAACTAGCAAAGCCGTAAAGAAATGAAACATCTATTAGATAAGTATTTATCTAATTGATATATTTTTTTTAATATGTTTCTATTCACCTTTCTAAGTGATCGTATATGGAATTCTATAGTTTGGTTTTAAGAAACGGATCGTGTGCCTAAGATGTGTGTCTGAATCGTCCAAATGGAAGTTGGAATTTTTTCGGACATGAAATATTTAGATGTTAGTCTACTCATACCATTCCAACCTTTTATGGCAAGAAAAACACATAGAAATGTCTTCAGAATTGTTGTCGGTTTGACTCAACGTATGTTTATGCAAATCCTGACACATCTTGATGGACACGTGTATTCGTCCTTCAGAAACTCTGTCAACTAAACGTGAATGATCTATAAGTGCATATAAACACGCATGTTACATCCCAAAAATCGCTTGTATCGATGTTTTTTTAAATCAATGGATACTTTAACTTTGCTTATGAATAGATATATAAGATACCTTTTATAAATAGGTATCTTTCACTTGTCACTCATTAATGGTCATTCAAGAACGCATAGTTAGATATTTATGATAAATAATAATAATAATATATTTTCTTCGCATCAGAACATCGATTGTCAACCTAAACTGTTCTCGCCAATTATCCACCCTCTAAAGTCAGTCCTCCCTGCCCTTCATTTTATTATTCGCCTGATTGAAGCTTGCTTTTATCTTCTATAGGTGTAACTAAACCAATTCAGCTATTATGTTTTAACTGCCTCCCTATGTTCTGCTTTTCCATTCTGTCTTCTAGTTGGCGATTCCTTATTCACTATTTTGCTTATATTCCCCGCTTTCCAAACTTGGTCCTAATATATTTCTTGAAACTTTTCTTTCAAAGATAGTTTTTGCCGCATACGACAGTTTGGTCTTTGCCATATTAACTTTCTTGCACCTTTCTCTTTAGAGATTACCACCTGAATGCCAATACCTCGTCTTCAATCTTGTTGCGAGTGTGATGTCTCGCAATGCGCTGATGAAGTTTCGGTATACCAAGTGTGGTCTCTCAACACATCTTGCTTGTTTCTTGAATCTAACTTATTTCTATGTAGTGGAATCTACGGTGGTAATATGCTATTAAAAGTTTGTCTAAAATCAATGAATAGAATTTGCAAATTGAAAATGATAGCACTGGTTAATAAAATAAAACGATTTCTCTGTCACTTGAATGAAAGTGTTTAATTCTAATAGGATTTTTTTACCCTGAATTGAAATATGCAAGCATATTTCTTTATCGGTCGCAGTTTTTAGGTAACCCCCGTGAAAACACCGAAAGCCTCAACTACCCAATTTATGAAATAACAAAAAAGTAAATATATAATGTGTCCCCGGATCGCCTGATGAATAGGTAAAAGAGTCTAAAATTTTTTGAGTTGAAATTTCATCTCTTGGAGTTTAGTGTTGGGATGGTAATTTGTGCCATACTTTTACTTTTGAAAAGTGAAGTATGCCTTTGAAACTTACAAAAAGGTGTTTTTTCTCACTAATAAAGTGTTTTTTTTTATAGAAGATACTACAAAATGTTATTAAGAAAAGTTATTCAGACTAACAAATTATGCAAGTATGCAAAATTTAAATAAGATTAAGCATGCTTTGGAAATTTAGGAAAAAAAGTATTCTTCTCACCAATAAAATGCCGTTTTTTGTAGGAGATACGACAAAATATTATTAATAATAGTTGTTCAGGTTAATAAATGATGCAAGTATGCAAAATTTAAACAAGATGCTTTGGAAATTTGCATAAAAAAATTCTTTCTACTAATAAAGTGTCTTTTTTGTAGGAGATACGACAAAATTTTATTACGAAAAGTTGTGCAGATTAATAAATTGTGCAAGTATGCAAAATAGGAACAAGATTTAGCATGCTTTAGAAAATTACGAAAAAGTTATTAACATCCAACATCTCTACATTATTTAGATTCTTATTTGACTATACTAATTGTTTTATCCGATTCCAAAAGAAAAAAATCGTGGTTGTTAAACGAAAAGATGTGGGCGACCATAAAATGTGACCAGCACTGCCTATCCATTTTTCTTTTTTTTAATCTGAACAACGTTTATTAATAATATTTTATATATCCTATGGAAAGGCATTTTATTAGTAGGAAGTGTAAATTTCCATATTTCCTATATTAAAAAAGGCGCTTTGTTAGTGAGAAAAACTACCTTTTTGTAAAATTCCAAGGCATGCTTGATCTTTTAAATCTAAAAGTACGACACAAATTATGTTCTATCCAAACAGTGCTGAACCCCAGAAAATGAAATTTCAACTTAAAAATTTTCTTTACTTTTTTATCTATTAATGCGTCGATCCGGGGACACACATGTTTACACAAAATAACTAAAATGTTTTCTTTCCGATTTCCTGCAATACTTTGCCTCTTGGAACATCTCTGCATAAGGTCCAACAGCAGTCGGCCAGCAGTGCAGCACTCCACTTGCCTTGATACTGCTTTTCCATTTGTGAAACGTCTTGATGACCATGGTTGTCGCCAAGGATATGCTGTAAATCCAAATGATCGTTAAAGAAATGCAGTTTCAGTGAAATGTTGTATCCCATACGTTGGTATTATCTCAGTAGTTCATGTACAATCAGGCGATAGTTCGCTACCCCAATGATTGCTTTTAAAGTGTTTGTCGACACTTTTAAATACAACCATGCTATCTTTTCAATATCACTTAACAGTTCAATGAAGTCTATATAGTGATGTATAGTAATACATCATCCCTTATGTGTCTAGTTTATAGCATAAAGGACACTAAATCTTTTGCTCTCAGGGACTCGGATCAGCCTTCAGACCATTGGTACGTATCCCAGTATACTTCCCCTGAGTAACATGGTAAACTTCTGCAACAAAAGTTCCGGGCCCTTTTATTGGATAAATATCATTCGATCCTGGCGATTTATATGGTTTTAATGAATTAATTTCCCATTTTACTTTCTCCACATTTACCGCTTTCCTTGCTACCTGCCAATACTCCTTGGATGCCTGCCTCGCAGGTTCTAGGTCTGCTTTATTGCAGTTTGACAGTGCTGCAGTGATGAATAGTTAATTGTAGAACATAAAAAATGTACCCGAACGAGTTCTTTTATGGTCCCATCTTCCGTCTTGGTGTAGCCTCCGCTTTCTGTTTTCAGAGCATATATTGAGCTATGAGGTTCTTTCGATAATATCCTAGTGAGTCTGGCACATTCCGAAACATTCTCATGTGCTCGCAGTGCCTCTCTCCTCATTAGATACGTGTGATACTTTACTTCCTACGTAAGTAGTTGCTAACGTTGTATCTAATACCACAACAAATGCCATTCATTTACTTTGCGTTCGTGACGAAGAGCCTTCATAACGGATACAACATCGCTACAAAATAGATTTCCCTGCCTTTCAAAATGCGCAAAAGATCATTAAGACCCCCTTTGTGGCAAAAATGTGGCTCCTTTGATGATCGGAGCTCTTGAAATGTCGGGTCGACATCCAAAAGTTTCATCATTTTCTTCTACACTTTCTCCGTGTTTGTCCCCAGATTTACCTTCGCTCAATGTCACATCTTCAGGAGGCTTTGGTGCCAATAATTCTGTACCGTAACACCCAGGAGAATAGATAGCCATTTTTGCGATTTCAAAGTAAATTTCCCATAAATATAACAAAAAGGACGAGAGTTATTTACGCAAACACAATGTATGTTTTTCGAAATAAATAACAGCAAGAATTTTCTACACCGACAATAGTAAGAACGTTCCGAGGAAAGTGACTACAATTACCAACACGATGCTACGTGTTGGGACATGATTCATCGCGAATGTTGCCACACCGCTGTCATTTGGAACACCTATGCGAATATACTTTCAATCCTCAGACCTCCCGAATATCTAAAGCAGCTACTACAGACACAACTGTATTCAGCATTCTCAATGAATTTTGAAAAAGTATGGTAATATCTCACACGAAAGCTAAGCCCAACGGAAAAAAAAACTTTCATTTTTGAAATCATCATTTCAATCACTTATCATCACTTACTTATGACAAATGTGTTGTTGACCAGTCTAATCCCATCTTAACCAGTATTCTAAAATTCACAATGAGCTATTTATTCTGTTTCCACATTCTCTTGTTTTTTTATCATAAATCTTTGTTTTTTATGTTTAGTTTACAGAATTTAATTAAAAAACCTCAAATTAATTGCAAGTGAAAGAAACAAGAACCACGCAATAAGTTTTTCTAACTTATTTATCTTAAAAAAGCAAACTAAATTATAAACTTTTATAATATGATAATATATATAACTAAATCATTGTTAAACTCTATACATTCCCAAATTTAAAATTTTGTTATGACTATTTGCAGGAACATATATTTCAATTTGCTGCAAGCATGAAATTTCTTTCATGCTATGTTCGATAATTCGAACAAATAGAGAGAACAAATGTTGTACAGATGTATCCTAAGCTTTAAAATAATGTCTGTAAATTTATTTACGTATAGATACACATAAAATGCGTCATAATTACCAATTACAAAAAAATAACCCTGAACAAAAATAAATTTGGATGTTAGAATTTTATCTAAGAAAAGGTACGTTCTAATCTATGATATTTTCAAATAAGTAATTAAAGTTAGTAGATATGATTGACGTTCAAAGATTAATCACATTCATTGCATATATCATATTATTTAATAAATACATTTTATGACAGATAATAATATTAAAAAACAACTCCGCAAATTGCTGTTTACAAAAGGATGTCTTGTTTTTGTTGGTATGAATGTTTGATGATTGATTTTGCATGATAACTACTGAAGTTGTTGAAAGATTATCGAAGATAGGAAAAATGATTTGAAACTATTGAATTCCATATGTTTGATTTTGTAAATTTTGTTTGAAAAATACGAATGTTAGAAGTTTTAAAAATTCTGGCTTTAAACGTACTAAAATATGAATTTCATTATAGGAGTGTTAGATTAACATGTTTGCTCAAATAATAAAAAAGAATAAAACATAATTGTGGGTCTAATTTGTAGCTTCAAATATTCAATTTTGCAAAACAATTCTGGAGATGACGTAGAGAAGGATTATTTTTTCCTTATTTGTGCATACATGTCGGTTCTTGGAAGTGTCACTACAAATTATTTAGCTATGTTGTATATATGTATATATTACTATAAGACATAAAACATCTAAACGCACAATAAATTTTCTATTACGAATTCTGGTCACGTCCTCAGCAGAGCCATTAAATGATCTGTGCAAATTAAGATAAATATTATTTTACTGCATATTAGCCATGTTAATAGAATTATTAAGAAAAGATGTGAGATCTTCGTCTTTTATTGCCGTTGTTTTCTAACAAGAAGACTTTGTTGTTTTTTTTTTGTCACAATTCTTGATGGTCCTTGCGAGTTTACTCATGTAATTATCATTTTATGGAGGGTTATAGAATGTTAACACATTTTTGTGGTTAAGTTTAACTTCGTGACTACACGTGTATATGTTTAGATGCGTATATCATTTGTCCTTTTTTTATTAATTTGAAACGAAACTTAATGATGTGCACACGAGTACGTAATTCAGACGATTTTTTTAAAAGACCCTCTACACTTAATATTCCGATTAAAATTCAAATTAAAGGAATTTTAATAATATCCTTTACCTCAGTTTTTTACCACACTCAAACACTAATAAAATACCAAAACTGCAATAATCCTGATGAGAGAAATGAAAACAGACCTCATAGTTTGCTATGGCTATGCATTTTTACTGTGTTTAACTGTTCTCAACATAGGGCTGAATATGAAAGAAGAAGGTTAAGTAAATGGAACAGTTCAACTTAAACCCTTGTCTAATATACGTTAGAGCTAAAGTAAAATAAGTAATAGTTTTGACGTACTAGATAAGACGTTTAGATTTAATTGTTCCAGTTACTTTTCGGTATCTTATATTACTGGTTCTTTTTCGGCGTTAAGTATGAGTGGATAAAAACGCAATAAAAGGAACTATTTATAAGCTGCTAATATTAGGAATATGACGTCAGCGTTCATGTTTTTGGTTGTTTATTTGATGTCCTATTTGTTAATTGATGTGCTAAAAATATTAAACAGCGATGCTTTTTTTCTTTTATTTAAGTTGCGAGTGGATGTGCAAAGACAAGGTAATATAACACCTTTTGATGTAATACTTCTAGAGAAATAATTTAATCACAATAAAATGACAAGAAGCCGTTTTGATTATGACGATCTGTAATTAATATTTTTTTAGAAATTTAATATATAGTTTTTTTAAATTATAAAGCATTATTGGACTTGCCGAAGACTTTTTAGGAAATCTTGAAAACTACAGCTGAAGATCGGTTATGGGCTGTGTTTAGGCTGTTGTGAAACTTATTAGTAGCTGTGTGTCTATATGTTGGCTACAATAGGCGAAATCTATAGAAACTACGAAGAATAGTCTGCTTATGAATTGCAGATGCAATTCGCACCCGTTCAACTGCAGCTTTCGAGCTGATATTAGATAGTAGTACCCTCCGCCTTCAAGTAGAGAGAATCCCTGTGCTTAGTGCTTACAAACGAGAATTACTGAGCAACTTTAGAGGGAGAAACCTAACGGGACATCTAACGATCTTAATTACTTTCAGAAAGAAGTTAGATCACTAGAAATGCCAACTGATACAATCTGTAAAACTTAACTTTCAACAATCATTCAAAGTGCCAATTCCAAGCCGCAAAAAAATGGAGTTCTAAGGGAGAAGATGAATATATGAAGGAGCAAAGCATAAATGTCCGAACTGCCAACTCCTTCTACGTTTATGCTAAATCTCGACCGTCTTTCAGGCAGCAATGTCTACCATTGGTACCTGCACCTGAGAGATGAGAAGTGCTAAAGATTTGATAACTATGCGATGCTGAATGCTCTAAAGGCGAATAGTTTCGAGTCATGATATGGGAGTGCTTGACGAATGTACCGCAAATAGCATAATTGCTACGGTTTGACTGCGAAGACTAATACTATTTTTTTGATACCTCTATACTAAAACAAGTGTCACTACGTTATGAACCTTAAATATAAAGTTTATCTAATTCAGGATTAAAAAAATAATATTAAATATCAGCTGGGGAATAACAATACACCATAAGTTGTTCAAATTTGAAGTTTATTTAAATTCAGATGACGCCAGGTTTCGATCCGATCTTCAGATCTACTTCAGTTTCGGCAACATCGCAGTTATATGTTGATTGACGTATTACCGAAACCGACATAGATCTTGACAATTTTCAAAAAATTAAAAGTATAAAAAACAACAGCAATCTTATAAGACTTATTTAATGTAAAAAAGTGAAGATAATACTTGAATCAAGTGCATACAATAAACAAGAACGTTTTCATTCCACACTGGTAGTAACAGGATGCCTAATCTACTGGCCCAACGACCAGTGCTATGGACCAGACCCCCTCTAAACCTTCTAAAACCTAGATTACAATATTCGTGATCGTGTTTACCGTGCACAAATGCTGAAGGTGCACTGAGAGAAAAATGCTTTAGTTAATTGTTTCTTATCTAATATAACACTGTTTTCTTCATAAATATGAGTAATACCCTAAGCTTTTAATTAACGTTACCAAAATTATTAATATTCAACACAAAATATTTAAAGCAATTTTGTCCCACTCATTGTTTGAATAGTATTTACTTTGGTGAGGTTACTTTCTTGTGCTTGATATGACTATTAAAAGTGTTAATTGGACATGTTTGAGTATTACCCTTAACATAAAAAATATGAAATTAACAAAAGCTAGGTACATCCTATGAAAATTAATTACGTTAATTTACTTACCCATTTGTTAGTTTTACTTTAGCGATTGTGTGTATTCTCCTTCAACCGCTTTAAATTAAATTATGTATGTGTATTGTAGTGTTTTCTTACTAGCGTGAATCATTGTGTGTTATTATTAGTTAGTACACTGCAAACGCTAATTGTTCTCCTTAGCTGTAGTAACGGGGATTTCCTTGCTGCAAAGTAATTCAAACCTCATTTGAACATTTATTCTAATGTAGTTATATCTGTGTCATAATGAAGGAATAATATAGCTTCAACTTGGAAAGAATTATAGTTATTTATGCTGTGTTGAGAGAGCGTTTATTTCCAGATGTGACAACCCATCTAATATCAAATAGTTAAGTAGGCAAATGTGTATTGATGGTAATGAAAATAATCTATTTTAATAGTGTAAATGTAATTACACCATTTGCAGTCGGTAGTACAGATAACTATAATTGTACATGTATATTTCTATATTATTATATCTACATTACAGCAAAACATATTTTGTTAATGCTGTTGGATAAATAAATAATTAAACCGATGTCTACATACATTATACATGTTTAATAAACTATATTAGATAAATTGATAATTACATAATACCTACAGATACTCTAGTATTTATATAATATATATTTCAGATACTAATGGGTTTCATATCACTGCAATAATATTTTGAAACTGTAAGAATCATTGAAGTGATATTTTTATTTCTCTCATTAAGGTACAAGCAAAATATTCATATCTTACCGCTTCAGATGCGAATATACTGTCTGAGTGCAGATACATTATGTAGTCCTTGGACCTGGATTCACTGTTCGCTCCACGGTTAGGGATCCGCTATCTGTTACTTAAAAACCGTGGCGCTTGCTCAAACACTTCCAGTGCTTCACGGTCTGGTATTTCGAATTAGTATCTTATATATCTTGAAATAGATCGCGATACTTTGAGCAGCCTTACATAAAAAATACAAATTATCAGAAAACTGAGTAGCAACAAGTAGTGCTCCTTGTCATTGGCATTAAAAGCTCTTCTGGACCCACCACCCTTGCACATTGATATCGTAAAGGAGGCCAGACTAACTGCAATCGATACATACTCATGTCTATGTGGTCAACAGGCTGCTGGAATCTGTTACTTCCGACAGCTTGTTGAAATGCCACCCCGACATATGGTATTTTGTCCACATCATGCTATTACTTCACTACCTCCTTTCCAAACAAAGAGGAATGGAGATGCAATGAGAAAATATTGACACAGGCAGCCACCTAAAAATGGTTTACGGGCAGTTCAAAAACTGAGTAGGAAAATTTTGTTGCAGTCCAAGAGTTATGAGAAATTACAAGCTTGGACAACACACAACGATCTTCCAGCTATATTATTAAAATGCGTACTAGAGGGATTTTGGATGAAAGCTACATAGATAAATCAATTAAAATTTTCAGTGACGGTCAAGTGGTGCTGAAAGCATTATAGGCGCATAAATTCAATTATAAACTGATCTGATGCTTTAAACACACTCTAAATGGACTCATTTTTGAAAATGAAGAAACAGGCCCATTGCGAAAAAGGGCGGTTGCAGGCATTTTCCAGGGATCAAAATCTCCCATTGGTTTAGCACCTGTAGTAGTTAAGGAACAAATCAAACTCTGGTCAATTCAGAAATTGTTCTGATACTAGAACAACCGTCCTAATTTGGTGCATGCGAAGAAATTCGTTCCCTAATCATCTTATAGGTCACTGTAAATTCGGAAAGCACCTACACAGAATCGATCTTTCCGATCAGACTGAATGCCGACTGTTAGAATTAGAAGACGAGGAGGTACTAACAGTTACTAACACTCTCTGCGGTCTGTGTCATACCTAACAATGAAAGCACTGTGAGGGTATTTTTCGCTTGATAACAATAACCGCAACTTCATTTGTGCGTTAATAGTTAAATAAACCACATTTAAGGAAGACTTGCAAGTGGAAAATATGTGCTTACTATGTATTTAACTCGCGGATATGTTGATTAGCTATTTTCTTATAAATCGTTCGAGTTCAATTAGATAGTATGAACAACATATCTCTAAATGGATTTTTCACAAGCTGCATACTTTCAACCGTACTTGAACGACCTATAGCTGTATATTAATAAGTATATTAGGTATATATGTCAAGTCTGGAGCAATTTTCATTCTTAAATCATTGTCATACATCAGGTCAAGGAAATTTCTAGAAATAACTTATGGGTAATGGCTTGCATCAATCATTGAATCCCATTATTTTCCCTTAATTGCACATGAATGAAATTTATAGCATCAATAAATATTGCTAATAGACTAAAGTATGGTCTAAAACTCATTATGTAGTATTTGCTAGTTGTAGAAGTAATTTATTGCATTGGACGGTAATAATATTCCTTTTAATTCCAAGTTTCTTTTTCTTCTTTTAATATTTGCTAATTACTGTACATATTATCATGTTATGTTTAGACAGTGCCTCTTGTTTAATTTCAAATACAGTTACCTTATACTGTTGTAACGACCATTATTAACACTATTTGAATTACACCACACAGAAATTCAAGGTTTAGTTTTGGTTAGTTTTAAATTAAGACATATTGAAAGCAATCTAAGAAATAGAGGGGTACTCGTGTACTGCCTAAAGAAACATATCGTTTCGGTAACATTTTGGATGCCATTCACAGTTATGACTATAATTGACTCTCTATAGTACATTGTACCGAACTAATATTTATTTTCTATTTGCCATGCGTACAGTTTTCCAAAATATTAAGAACAGCGTTACGTTAATATATGTAAAATAATGTTAATCTAATATTAACGAAATCATCAACCTATCATTCATCCAGTAGGAATATTTATAGACCAACAATGTTTATTTGTTACTTTTCAATTTGTATATATATAATACACTACGCAATAATGTGCATATATTTCGCTATAATTAAATTAAACCATAAGAGATGGGATTAGTAATGTGCCTGCAGTAATGAATTTGGTATTTCTAAGCTTTTATCCATCTACTGAAGAGGGACTGTATTTCTGTATATTGTTATTTAATAAAATTTTAGCCGGGCAATTCCATCTAAGAAATCACAATATAATTTATTGGTGCCCAACGTGGGGCATGAACCCCCCAAGCCTGAGGTTAAGACTCTCATGCTCTACAGACTTAGCTAGTCGAGCTAATTGACATAATTCAATATTAATATTACAGATCGATTTCAATTTTGCCCAGCACTTTAAAGTTTTTTGAATGTATCATAAAGGATAAGTTAATGAATTGTTTTAAAAAAATGGATTCCTATCACATTGTCAACATGGTTTCAAGCTAAATAAACTGAAGGGGTAGCCATATTGTACCTAATAGCAGAAATGTCCGATGGCCTGCTTAAATAACCAAGGAAAAATAACGGCAATCTTCTGCGAGGTATTCTCCTCCTGCTGATCGACTTCTGCCTTTATAATAGGTTTCAGGAAGATCGTGGTGATACCAGATTAAACAGAGGTCAGTAGTTGTGTGTTGGAATCTCACAAGCATTCATCTTTGAGCAGATGCGTTGGATGCTAGCCTTAAGGTAATCGTGTGGCCGAAGTATCGGCAGGCATCCAAAGATCACATATTTTTGCATTATGGAGGTAAGCGAGCTTATGTCTCGATTTTGTATTTTAGAATTTTTCTGATGGGGTTTTCTATTTTAGATGCTATTCCTAACATCACTCCGATGATGAGAGGTAGAAAAACTGGCCTGTATCCTATATAACTGTTAGTCAACTGATAGATTGGCTCAAGGCACTTCTCCTTCTTTTCTACGGAGGTTTGCGTCACATAGGCAAGAGATTTCCATTATGTAATTATCTAAGCTCGTTATGACCAACGCAGTTTTTTCTCATTCTGGGCGTAGAGTAACGGTGGGTAATTTAGAAATTCTGTTGCTTGAGCATCTAGTCAAGTACCAATGGCTAGACCTCAGCTGGATAGAGGGAGAAAGACGTGTAATAAAAAGAAAGTAGTGAGCTGAAGGAATCTCCTTGGTAAATGCCTCATCCGCAGATTATAGGCTAGGTTATCTCTGCTGTACATGCACTACTAACTACGAGCCAGATCTTTCATCTTCTCATGAGGTTGTTAATGACATCAACTATACTGTTAGTAACCTTCATTGTTTGCAGCAATGGCATTGTGAGAGCATGTAACGAGCTGTCGAAAGCAAAGTCTGTAGAAAGCTGCAATTGATCCAGACAACAGCGAGGTTTCTTTGGCAAGCTACGGTGTCTCGGCATATGGTGGAATCTAACAGGCAACAGAACCGCTTTTCCTTTGAGTTAAAATCCGGCAGGTGATCAAGCAAATATCTAAGTCTGAATTTTTGGTTTAATTGCTGTTAGTATAGTCCTGCTGGCAGTGTTGACAGCTGTTGATGGGTAGCTAACTGAATAACAATTTTAAGTTGAATAGAGATTAGTACTTACCGTACGTAAAAGTACGTATATTACGTATAATCACATGGATAAAATTGTTACAGAACATCTGGTGAAATATACACGTATATAGCGTTATAGTTTGCAGATATAAGGCGCTCCAAACAACATAATATGCTAACCTCTACGGTGTCGTAATTTACAGTATTCTGTTCCATATCATATCGTATTCTGATATGGAAGAGATGTTCTGAGATCCAAGGAATCCTCTTAAAGGACACACAGAGGATTACGAAGAATATAAGATCATCAGATATACAGTTGTAAAGATCTATTTAAGAGTAGCAAAATAATTAGCATTCGAAGTGTGCGTATATAACATTGGTTTAGCATATACTTATAAGTAATAGTAAGCAATAAATATGCAGATCACCGCACACGTCACACATTATTCTCACAACACAAGGGGAAAAGCCGATTAATTTGCAACGCTTCAGATGATATCATTCTGCATTGTTTGCTTGCTGCAATTATGCATATCCACTGTCTAGCAAGTTCTCTAATTTAACACTCCTAACGAGTACGGAGTGCTGGCCACTGCAACTGCATAAAGCTCGAGAAAGATGCAACTTTTACTGAGCTATCAATTCAAGGCAACTTTTCTACTTCCTATTATTGCGGTAATTTTACACTTGCAAAATTTTCCCTACAACGGTAAATTTTCTTACCGGTGTAAAATTACTCCAATAGTGGGAGGTAGAAAAGTTGGCTCCCATTTTTGAGTAATTTCAACATAGTTTCTTTTTGAAGTGCAGATATAATACAGAGTGCAATAATGTCATCTTTTCAGTTCTATCTCTTTTGTACAAATTCAATTTTGTTAAATAGCAGTCTTAGATATCAAAATACATCTTACGTAGAATTCGCACGCAATAAATACTGCCAACGTGCTCCCTAAAAATTGTCAATTTCTTTTGACAGTTCCTAAACATATTTCCTGTAAGTTCTAATAACCATCAATTTTTGCACGCACAACCATACACCTGTAATATATTTTATTATGAAAAGAAACCTGCTATTAATATAAAACACTAGATATTTACCGAAATTGATGTTAAGTAACTTACTTAAGTACTACTCTTCAGTTACAACAGTAGATCATTTCTCTAGTGCTTGCTACTCCCAATAGGTTAGACAAATGCTTTAGCGTGCTTACTGAGGTAAACTCAACCTCCCTAAACTTGTTCCCTACAGTCAGAAAAAGTTACTCTGTTGAATTAACAAAAAGCTCTTTGTTGATTTTTCTTTTTGTTATTATGATCAAAAATTGGAGCAACAAAAGCAATTTCTCTAGTTCTATAAAGAAAGAATTTAGCTTGAATCCGTTTAGTTAAATTACAGTTTGAACTTGTTCCAATTGTTAATTAACAATGAAAATGGTTCCTTTGATTTTACTAGAAAGTTAACACATGTTTATTCCTTCAACTAAAGATGCGGTTAGATAGACAAATATGAAGCATTAAATCAAATTACCTTTTGGGTTGTAGAAATTGAAGAATGTGGGTACTATAATAGCACATCTATTTTCTTAACAGTTTTTCTCCCAATATAGCACATGAAATACTTACGTGTATTAAGAAATTGTTCATAGATGGCCCTTCTCCTATTTCACTCTAGTAACAGAATATATTTAGCACAACTAGGATGATAAGTACGTTTATAACATATTAATTTGGTATATTTACCAGATAAACGTTTAATAGGAGCTGTGATCACTGAAAGGGCGACTTCTTTAATCGCATACTATAGCGATGAAGTGATCCTCGCGATCAACCCCCAATATGCGGAATAGACACTTAGCGTGTTTACAATATCGACCGCATGTCTCTCTCAAACAAGTACGTTGTTAAAACAAGATTAAAGATTATAGTTCGTTCAATTAAATATTCACTTAAATAAAGTAGATACTCGAAATTTGATAAATTGAAACACAATATATATTTGAACTGACTAAGAGGAATTGCAAAATTTGTGATTATCATAACTAAATTATTTCAACAATTATTTTTCACGTAGTACGTTTCAAAGGGTTGGATTGAACTCTTGCTAGGATTACTATAATAATATAAGTTTGTTGTACTAACAACAAATACCTAACCATTTCTTTTCGTTCCCGCAACAAAAAAATGTGTTTCGCCATATACAACCAAATAGCATTGTTGAATTAACTAAATTTTGGCTACTTCAATGCAGGTACTTTTCTGAGTGTACATAATAAATTCACACAACGACGATAAAATAGACGTACGACGTGTATTGAGAGAGTATCGATTTTTTAATTAAAAAAGACAGTCTCGTTGCGTTATTTGCAGTGTTGTTATTCTGATTGTATTTTTTAATTACCTTTAGTGTGTGTGGGAGCGATTTAATAATAATAACCACAATCCTACAATATCCAATTTTGTTTCACGGGTATTACATTTCACACATTACTTTCCCAAAGTAAGTCAAACCAACTCGTAAATGCGAAACCATAAGCAATCCCTTTGCGTCCAATAATGCCCAGGCCTATGATTTAATGCACTGTTCGCGTAATCATATATATCGGCAAAATGAATTTATAGTTCTTGCTAATCTTTACATCAGATAGGTAGTGTTGAGTAGGTATCCTTATAAATTTGTTTATAAATTTAAATATAAATGACTTCTTTCTCAAAAAGAACTTCATGCCCATTACAGGCGCCGGATGAAATTGGTTACGACTGAACTTAACCCATTTTCTGTATTTGAATCCTTTTCATATTTTTGTTATATCTTGTCAGTATTTATCGCATTTTTCTTATTTTAATTGTGCATATATCTAAAGCAAAAGTAAAAATTTAATGTTTCTGTCGTGATTCTGAGAAAATTAACCACTGGGCGACGAATTTCTTGTGCTATAGTTTGAAGAAGAAGTTTTCTTGTGATATCTTGAAATTTAGTGGGTTTTTTTTTTTGGTTGTCGCAGTCGCCTGTAGGTAATACATTACGTATCTAATTTTTGCCACAATCTAAACATAGTTAATCCAATTATTATATTTGTTTTCTATTTTTCACTATATAATTTCCTTGTCAATTTATTTAATCAACGCTTCAATGACAATGATTAATGTTTTTATAATTTCATCCATTTTAGCTTATTATGTGCGGCATTATCATCAGTGCTCTGAAAAAAAGTATCTATTCACTGCATTTAATGTGAGCAATTTGGCAGATGTCGCTGCAGTTTGATCAGTAATTATGGGTTCAGTTTGAGGGATAATTTCTAAACATTTATCTGCAAAATGACTTTCAATACCAGGTCGTAAATATGGAAACATATAATGTCAAAATGAGGTAACATACGTTCTTATGTTTGTAGAAAAAAAAGCGATCTAAGTATATATTATATGTAAATCGGCCTCGAAAATTTCCGCTTGAATTAATTCACTGTTATAGTGAAATATTTTTAAAAAGTTCAAAATTCAAGTGATTTTCAATAAATGACCTGTACATATGTTAAAGTGGTGAATGTATTCAGTCCACTGAGGATGTGTGTGGCGCGCACACGAAATGCATTTGCATTTATTTTTGTTTAATAAATAATTTGACGAACTTGGAAAGTAAACTTTTTTGATTTTAATTCGAGCTTACTTTGCGGTTTTTAATATCTTTAGGAGTTTTTTTGCACTAATTAATGTATTTTTTTAAATTATGTACCTATTTAAAAAAGACGGGACAATTTTACCTAATCAGTTTATTTTTCTATTTTATAAAAAATGATATCAGTTTTGTTATCTACCTTTATATTCTACCTTTCAAGAAATATTGGGCATGTTAGGGTACAAGTACAAAGATGTGAGTCCGTTCATTGTCTTAGAAATGTACTGCTATTGAATAACTGCAAAATATTTTCCTTGATACTGTCATCTTCACCTTTCCAGGAGTTATAGATCTCCCTCCTTAAGGGATTCGCATACTATTGACGTTTTTTTTCGTAACTAGTACGATCATCCAAATTAGTATCATTTTTGAGATGTATGGTAATTTTACGCTTGTAATTGGGTTTCGTTGTATATTTGTAAGTGAAGTTAAGTTGTACCTTCTAATTTATTTTCTTTTTCATATGCTACAAAATATTGCACTGCCGGTTTTGACTTTTACATACAGCCTTCTGTAAATGATTTACTAAACTTTGTAGTAGTCAATGATTGAAAATTGAGAAAACATATTACTGTTTTGTGCGGCATCGCGAACGTATGCTCCGACAGTGCACATCAACAACCAAGGAGAAATACACTAGGTGTACACTGCTTGACTGGTGATGTGCAGTGCAATGTTTCCTTAATTTTTAATCATTAACTCTTACAAAGCTTTGCAAATCACCTGAAGAGGGTTGAATTTAGAAGCCGAAACTTGAAGGTTTTGTGGTGTATGGAAAATAAAATAAATTAGGAAATATAACTTCATTTACTAATATTTTTCAGAGAGATTTTTTTAATAATTTGGTATGTATACTATCTTTGAAAAAAACATATTCCGGAGGATAGACGGCTAAGAAGAGAACACAGGTAAATGCGTCTCACCGATTTAAATGAAACTTGGTTGGTTTATAGACTGATGTAGTGTAAGAACAGCGGTAAGTTTATTAACTTCTAAATTCCTCGTTTGGGAGGGTGAAGCGCCCTATTGGCCAAACTGCCTTTCGCTATTTGCTTTAATATCTCAAAAATTATAAGATATATCAAAAAAAAGGCAAGATAAATAATTAACTGTTTTAATAACACTAAAGGATAGGGACAATAGTTTTCTTCTCACAGATATTGTTTACAGGTAACTCCCATCTCCATATTTTTTTTTGACGAAAATTTCTATATACTAAAAAAATATAAAGGTTATGTATAATAAACAAAATAATCCAATTTATAGAAAAAAAATATTAACTGTTGAATAGTAGAACCTATGTAATTGATGTAAGTGCATATGTATAAATAACGATAGTACTACCTATTGTTATTTATGTGAAAAAATACTGCAAGTAATGTATTAATATCTAAATATTTTTAATATCTTTAGATCATTTATTCATTATACCCCATCACTTATTCCACCCAGTTCATTTCATTCAGGTTAGGGTGGGCACTTGATGTCCGGGTACTTGAGCTCCACCCAGTTATTTATCATTGTGATATTAAAGAAATTCCTATTTAAAACTTTATCTGCAGATCTTCACGTGCAGATTATATGATTCCCATAGCATTTAAATTTTTGTCCTTGCCTCCTCTCCAAATGCATATACATAATATAAAACAATTAAAACCTCTTTAATTTTAAGGGTGAAGTCGATGGTCGCCCGTCACCGTTCGAATTGCCGGCCTCTTCCCGGCTTCGAGGGTGCTACGTTGACACATCGGTAATATGAGCCGCTAGACTAAACAAACCCTATATAAACAGTTCTTTTTATCTAACACGGCCGTCCTGACAAGTGTCACGCTCTCGGGACACTACAGGTCCATCTAGAAGTACGAAACAACAAACCAAAAAAAAAAAACATTGAGTAACAGAGTCGTCTATGCCAATGCATATCTGTCACATCTTACAGCCTGGTTCAGGGACATAGTTTCACTGATTACTACACACATCAATTTCTGTGATTCAGTTCAGTGACCTCATTTAACTGACTCTCACACGCATCCATATAATTCAGTTCAATAACTATCGAACACAACATTGTAGTCCAGTTCAGTGACCGCAGTTTAACTGGCTACCACACACAAGTTCAGAGACTGCCTCTGGTTTGTTCTGCCTACTGCAGACTCAGGAACCGCAGTTTAACTTGCTACAACACACAAGTTCAGGGACTGCCTCTGGTTTGTTCTGCCTACTGCAGACTCAGGGACCGCAGTTTAACTTGCCAGAAACACACAAGTTCAGGGACTGCCTCTGGTTTGTTCTGCCTACTGCAGACTCAGGGACCGCAGTTTAACTTGCTACAACACACAAGTTCAGGGACTGCCTCTGGTTTGTTCTGCCTACTGCAGACTCAGGCCCCGCAGTTTAACTTGCTACAACACACAAGTTCAGGAACTGCCTCTGGTTTGTTCTGCCTACTGCAGACTCAGGGACCGCAGTTTAACTTGCTACAACACACAAGTTCAGGGACTGCCTCTGGTTTGTTCTGCCTACTGCAGACTCAGGGACCGCAGTTTAACTTGCCACAAACACACAAGTTCAGGGACTGCCTCTGGTTTGTTCTGCCTACTGCAGACTCAGGGACCGCAGTTTAACTTGCTACAACACACAAGTTCAGGGACTGCCTCTGGTTTGTTCTGCCTACTGCAGACTCAGGGACCGCAGTTTAACTTGCCACAACACACAAGTTCAGGGACTGCCTCTGGTTTGTTCTGCCTACTGCAGACTCAGGGACCGCAGTTTAACTTGCCACAAACACACAAGTTCAGGGACTGCCTCTGGTTTGTTCTGCCTACCGCAGACTCAGGGACCGCAGTTTAACTTGCCACAAACACACAAAGTTCAGGGACTGCCTATGGTTTGTTCTGCCTACTGCAGACTCAGGGACCGCAGTTTAACTTGCCACTGTCTACATTCAAATTACACAGTCACACAATGCATGGAAATCAAACAGGTATTTACGATTACATTTCAATAAAGTGGGAATAGACGGAAATACGTACCATTATTACTACACATTCTATCCACTGGCACTACTTGTTTCTTCTTAGAATTAATTTCATATCGGTCATTAGGCAACACTACCGTTGTCTTATAGAGACCCTTAAATTTTGGTGCTAATTTGTGTAATCGCGACTTGTTGAATCATTACGAAATCTCCTACATTCTACTTTGTAGGAAAGCATCTCCGTCTGTCAAAGTTTTGCTTTTGTATCTCGGCATTTAATACTAGTCTGGAATAAGCTAGTTCCCTCGATTCAACGTTGACTGCAGCTTGGATTGGCGACGTATTGTAGTTTACACCCCCTTAAGGGGGAGAATTCGGTTGATTTTGATGTGTTGTATTAAGTGTCAGTTGAATTTTTGGTAAACAGCTCGGCCATTCTGATATATTGCGAGTTTCCACGACTAAGATAATCTAACACGAGGTATCAAATCTTTCAAAATTCAAATTCTTATTCATGGTGGATTTAATTGACTTACAATCAGTGATAATTTTGAATTTGATTCCCCTAACCTTTTCTCTTTCGTGAACAGATAACCTGTACGGATCGTAGCGAACAATTTTGTCTTGCGTGAGTTTTATTTCTAGTTATCTTGTATTTACTTGACGAACTGCCGCGCCAGTAGCATAAAGATCGGGATATTTTGACAGCAAATTCAATAAATAAATTTTGTATTGGCCAGTACCATCAGTTTCCAGAGGTTGTTCCCACTCGGTATTTACAGTGTTAACACTTAAAGTGGTCGAAGCGATACGTTCTAAACAACCTCCGCTATCGTCTAATACTATTGTGATTTCTTTATTATCACCTGCGTTTCTACCTATAATTACATCGCAGGGAAAACATTCCGATTCAACAATAAAAAAAAAACAACAATTCCAAAGTCATATTATTATTTACAGCCGTTAACATTGTTTTACCCAACGTTTCTACCCACCCATGCCGATACCTTTTAATCTAGCGAGGTGCGGTTCAATTTTACATGCAATAGGCACGACAACATCGTACCTTAACAACCAGCATTCAGATCCCGTATCAATCGAACACTCAACCATCCTACCATTAATGCAAAATTTAGTTAACTTACGTGGTTTGGAAAGGAGCTCGCAAACATTGACTCCTTTCTACTCCCGTGCCATGTCTCTCTCCTTTGTCCAGCAGAAGATATCAGCAAAAAATGACAGCTTATCTTATCAGTATATATTTGTGGGGTAATAAATAAATGGTCAAGTAATCATAGAGTATCACATAATTTGTTCTGTCTATTATAATAACCAATTAGTTATGTTTTTTTTCCTACAGAGTTATTTTGTGGCATGTTTAATATATTTGGAGGAACTGTACACAACTTCTTCTATTTTTCAGCAAATAAAAATTTTCAAATTTGAAAGATATATAGGAGTGGTTGTTACCGGCAAACAATCATTGTGAGAGGATATTGACGCTGCCCTTTAGTATTACTAACTAAAAGTCGGGTGTTCTCTTAGAACGCGTTCCTGACGGGTAGCACTTGTGTAATGAGGAATACACCTCTAGTAGCTATCTTTTGTTTTCCTACCGTGTTCGTTTCAACACTCTACTTTCAATATTTTATTTATTTTTTATCAGTGTCTTATCAATATTTTAAACCTCTTTATATTTGTTTGTTTTTCATTTTTTCTTATTCCTATTCCCTTTTCCCTATTTCCTCTTCACTTTTCCCTGTTCTCTTTTCCTTATTCCCGTTTCCCTATTACCTTTCTCCTATTCCATTTTCCCTTGTCCCTTTTCCGTTCTCCATTTTTCCTTTTCCCTTTTCCCTTTTCTCTTTTCCCTTTTCCCTTTCCCTTTTCCCTTTTCCCTTTTCCCATTTCCCTTTTCCCTTTTCCCTTCTCCCTTTTCCCTTTCCCCTTTTCCCTTCCCCCTTTTCCCGCTTCCCTTTTCTCTATTCCTTTATCCCCTTTTCTCTATACCCTATTTTCTACGCCCTATTCCTCCTATTCATAAATACATCTCTCTTTCTCACATTTCTGGCATATCTTGAAAGAATGTTTTGGATTATATAAAATAAACAGCAATAGTATCATACAATCAGTAAATACGTTACAGTTTGAACTAAATAGATAATAACATTAATTCTTAAAAGAGGCGCGAATAATTTTTTGAGAAAGAGCTAGCGTCATGCGCCATCTACCTTAATTTTACGATCAGTAGCGGTCTGGGAGCACCACCTACTAGATCAATATTTAATATCCGTTCTTGTCAAATCGATCAACGTATATCTGTCTATTTTATGTTTAAACCAACGTCATCGACTTTTGTCCGTACACTGTTGAAAATATTACGGTGTTGGCGTTAATTTTGCGCTAGTCAAATATTTTAGTGTTGATTTTTACAAACTTTGCCAGACGAATTGACTACATGTGTTTAGTAGAACAGAAATTACTAGAATTTGGTGTGAATTCTTTGTTCAGATATGAGGATTTACTATTTTCTCTAGACATTCAGAAGCATCAACCAATCAGAATTTTTCCCTCGGATAGAAATACAGAAACCCCACCTAATCTAACACAGTATTGCATTATACGCACCACCTGCATTGCACGTGTATCTGTTTTCGAGTTTGTTTCTGCGTATTAACATATCCAAACAAACCACCAAATGTGACTGACCTGCAAAGTGTAACCTTGTGTTATTAAACGTTAATTCCAGTGGCATAAAAAATTTCAACATCTTAAAGATGTATTGGGAACAACTATTACGTAATTAGTTCAGATTTGAATCAAATAGCATAAACATTCACTTAATTTTATAATGGTTCTCAAAAAATCATTTTAAAAGTAGTACGTTTAGTTGAAACCAAAACTTTTGAATGAGTGGTTCTGTATATTTATAATTAAGAAAACGACTTAAAGAGAGAATATTATAGCACTAAGACATAAGAGTTGCATATTAAAAAGACGTTGTGTTTAGAAAACGGTGTTAAATCATCCAATAGATCGCATTCATTTAGTTAAACAGCTAGTAAATTTGTCTAGTCTAGATCAAATAAAATGTAACTAGAAGTATATCATAATTCCACGTGTTAGTTGGACAAAATAACCCCTTAGCAATAGACAATTCTTGGCTATCTTTGTTCGTCAAATTTAAACTTCTATAGTTCTCGACAAAATAACACGAAAACAGTGTGGACCTCTCCTGACTATTAAATTAGTCAAAAAAGTGTTAAAATTTTCAACAGTGTATGAATCAAATCGATAGTTCTGAGTCAAATTAAAAAACCTCTAAACAGAATATCTTGTGCGTAGTTTTTCAGTAGGTAGTAGTTTAAATTCGATTTTTGAGTTTAAGTTGCAGAAAGCTCGTGCTCTAAAAAGAACAATTTTTTCTTGCAAAATGTAGAAAGAAAACGAAAAACGGGCGAGAAATAACTAATAATAAACCAAATACACAAACTAACGACGCTATAGCTAAATCTAACCTATAGCGTCTAAGAGGTGCCACAATAGAAACCGAAAACGGTGCACTATTTTTAAGTATTGTACTTAAACAAAGCAGTAATAGGGCTATCTCTATCTGTTACATTCATAAAATTAAGCCTTGTATCTTTTTCTGTGAGACAAGCGGAAACTTTGTTTCTTTTTTCAATAGCAATACTCGAGAAAAATAGTAAAATCAGCAGATTGTCTTTACTCGTATGATACATCAATGACGTTGATTAAGACATAAAATAGGCAGAGAGTATATCCTATATTTTAAAAGATTTTCAGGTCGATTATGCACACTTTGGAGCAACAGTTCAACGTAACTTATAGTGCACAAAACTTAATTAATTTATTTAATAATAACGAATGGGTTGGTTATTGTCATAGTTCGTCAAGGCGAAAAGGATGATACATCGCCGTATAGCGTTTTATTTGAATACCGGCAAGTCGGGGCCGCAATGTGTTCAAGATTTCGATGCAAGCGAAGAAAACTTTACATTTCTGTATAGTGGTAGTGACAATAAGTTTTTTCTATTTTGCGTTCATAAAAACGCAATTGTAACACGCTTTTGCGTATCGAAAAGTGCTTCATTGTGATACGCCTTTTTTCATTTCTATAGGTTGGCTGTATTGAATACATTATGACAGAAAGCAAAATTGACGTTTAGTGCATGTAAATTGTAAATACTTTAATCAAAAATTCTATACAAATTTAGTTTACATTGTTATTGTTATGAAACGTGGAATTACTGTATACATTTACACTGACGGAACAAGTATCTTGAGCATGTATTGTTATGCCAGGCAAATTCTTCGTAACAAAGTTTTGCTGAGTTATGTTATTGGCTTTAATGGTAGACTCTTGTGATTGAGAATCATTCGATGATATAACTCTAGAATGACCAGATGTACTTGGCCCTGATAAGTTGTGCGCTACAGCCACTTTACTTTTCATAGATGTTTCGATGTAACCCTCAGCTACCGCAGATGACTTCCATCCACCATGACGTTTTATAGTCAGCAAATCACTGCCTGCGTCTGCTAAGTGTGTAGCACTAGACGTCTGAAGCAATGTCCAGTATAAAGCTCTGAATTGGGCAATTTAAGAAAATCAGCTATTAATTTAGGCATTTTGCCAATCGTATTAATTCCAATCGGGCACATATACAATAACCATTGCGATATGTAAGGAAGAATCTTGAATGATTAATATTTTTTGGTCGCAGGGCGACATATTTTATAATTAAAGTAACCATCTTTCATCCGTAATTGCAAAAACTCTTACGATATTATTTTTGTTTTAGATACTGTCACCAAATAATATCACTTCTTAAATTCTAAATCATGTATGGACATATTTGTTAATTCATCTCGTCTACAGGCACCTGTGTAACCCATTATTAAAACGATCTAAAATTAAATCCATTATATAAAAAATTACATTTTTGCAAATAATATCGTACCTTTATTGCTAAATACAATGCGTCAGAACCTTCTTCTATAAATTTATTAATATCTTCAATGCATTAAAATTTTAGATTTCTTAGCCTCGTATCCCTCAGAGAATCGTTTTAAATAGGCTTGTAATTTAATATATTTTGATATGTCTGTATTTTTTATAAATGGAAAAGCAAGAACGAAGCATGGAAACATAGACCATAAGGTAGAAGATTTCTTATTTTTACCTTGTAATTCAAAATATGCCAATAAAATGTTTTCAGATATTGTGTTGACATTATTCTGTACAGCCGATAGTTCAAATTGATGTAGCTTTTTCATATACTGCTTTTGATTTTTTCGGTAATAAATTTATGACGGCGTTATCCGCAATTTCACGCAGTTGTGGTGGCGTACAAGATAAATTTGTCTCAGTATCACTCATTTTTACAGTTACAGAGACTATATTATGAAATATATTGTTTAAACAATTTAAATAGCCGAATTTGAATTTTGAATTCGTCAAATGTCAATCGTATGTCAATGTGACCAACTTCATATAAAAATAAAACTCAACATTTTTAATGAGATTTTTATTAAGTATTTATTATCAATTTATAATGCAAAATAGAAAAAATAGTTAAAGGAACTCGTTCATAAGGCTTTTTGTCGCACTCGTTCATTAGAAAACTCGCCTGCGGCTCGTTTTCTAAACTTGAACTCGTGCGACAAAATCATGCCTTATGAAACTCGTACTTTAATATACTATTAGTGTATGTAAAAATAGTTGCTATACATTATATGAATTTCTAAATTTTCATCTGTAAAATTTGTTCTTTTGGATGTAGTACACCTTCAAATATAGAAAAAGACCTTTCTACGTTACAACTAGTGAGTGAAGCGATATGTTTATATTTATGTTATTGAACTATATCAGATTCTTTACCAAATTGACTCAAAGTGAAATAACTTTTTTGGGTGTTGGGTTGCTTAAATATATTTTTGACAGTAAACGCTGGGTTATACTATACTTGTCCTTGTATTTTAACGTCGTACTACATATGCTACAATACACCTCAGATACATTAATTGCAGAAAGATCATCCGTCTTGCCTGTAATTGCCCGTTCAATTTATTGATAGAAATTACGTTGCTGCTCTTAACTTGGAGCTCCATATCGAAGGGGAAGAATATAATGAAAACGTGAAACAAAGGATAAGAAAAATAAAAACGAAAATTCTTCTATTAAATATAAATAAAAATTCGTTGGGAAACGAAACTAACGAAATAAATCAAGAGAGAGAGTAATATTAAACACACTCCAAAATACTTAAAATTACGAAAAGATTCTATTAAATGACTGCGTTAGGCTTGTATGAGAGCGCAATGCATATACTACAACTGCCAGATACATATTAAAGCGGTGCACGCGAGCGCATTGGTTTACAACACAATGGTTGAAATTACACAATATTTATGTTATTTTTAAAGAGCTATTGAGGTAAAAATCTGTTTTAATTGGCTTACTATTAAAATTAACGTTTATTATCTGAAAGTTTATATACATGGGTAATAAATTGGTAGAAGAATTATGTTCAGCATTGTTCTCTGTTGATTTCTTAATTGAATATAGTAGTATTTTATAAAGAGGATAAAGTGTGTGTTCGCAGGACTAATTATAAAAAAAATGTGTGTGTTACATGTGGCAACACTTTTGTATGTTAATGTTACTTAATGTAATAAATGATAAGAAAAAGCTTTTCAATTCAATACATGAATTGTAATTATTAGACATAAAATCAAATTATAAATTAAACTCACTCGCCTTGAAATCTCCTAGAAAATGAAAAATGTAACTATGTCATTATTGACAATAGACAAAAAATTGTAAATATACATGTATATGTCATACTGCTGTATTAAATAAATCAAGATATTCTTTTAAATCTTGGGTATTTTAAACGTCACCAACCGTCGCGTCGCCCAACAATTTATCAATATAACCTATACGCCTGTATACGGCCTTATACCCGTGAATGGTGAAACCGTAATATCAAGCCATTGTGCTCACAACCCAAAAACTGACTGAAATAGACAATTTTTTCTTGGAAGTTTTCAAATATATTTAGAATCGGAGCAAAGAGCATTTAAAAATGGTGCGCAAAGCTTTGTTATGACATTCGTTTTGCAATAAGACATAATTTTGTCAAAAAGTGGAATAACGTTCCTGGCACGCGGTAACGTAAAAATGCAACAAGATTCGTTCAAGAATATTCTTTGATGCTTTCCAATCTATCAAGGTAAAAAAGGAACTAATATATATCAATGTGTCTTATCTCTTTTGTTCGTCATTTGCCTAAGAGCACGATGCAGTATTAATACTGGTAGATAATTGTGGTGGGAATTATGGGATAGATAACACCCAACATGTTTGCCTAGGCACTGCAAAAAAACACGGGAAAGTACTTAATATAAACGCGTACTCAATTAAGAATCTGACAAGATATAGTTTTTTGCCTGTTAATTGATTATTTATCGTTATGTTTGTTGGCCTAGCACAAATGCAAAAAATAATTAAAATACGCCCCTCGCAAAATTACCTCAATTTGCTACCTCGTCCAATAATAAAATACCGAGAAAAATACATAAGGATTGTCAATTTGACGCTACAGAACTGACGATAGTTGTATTGAAACGAAGTCTAGAAACTAGTACATTTAAAGTCTTAATTATACAAATTTACGATCAGTAGAAAAAAATGGCCATTAGCTTTTTAGAAAAAGCAGTCAATTATCGATGCACTATAAACTGATCTATTCTTAAGTTTGTCGGTATATTTATACATATTTGTGGTTACCTATCATAAAATTTCCTGATTCCATAAACAATTCTCTTAAAGGTACTAAAAACTCAAAACATTCCATTTATGGTCGCCAGAATCGGCGAAGGATGGTTCAAAGTGGGTAGTCTTCTCCCTATGATAACTCACACATGTTCAATGGGGTTTAAATCTGTTGAACGGTGTGGCTACGGTAAAACACCTACTTATTGGAGAAAGCCCATAGTTCAACGAGCAATATGGGGACGTGCGTTGTTTTGCTGAAAAAGGACGTATAGGCAGCCATTTAGATAAGGTAGTAAACTGCTTTGTAGAACATCATCAACATAACGCGCAGCTGTCATACTGCCTCGAATAAAGGGAAGTGGTAATCGGCTACCATATAGTTTAAAAAACGATAATAAATTTACTTTACTGGCGTGTGAAAAAACATATAAAATATAAGGTAAAATTACACCAAAAAGAGTGTAAACCGCAGATTATCACAAACTAAGGGTAAGTTAACCTGGTAAATCGATTTTGATGGAAAAGTACTTCAATAAATGAAGTAATTTTCTCCCACTTGGGTAAATTTTCTTAGTAGCAAACAAAAAATACATATTTCGTGGAATATTACCCCCTTATGTTAGTAAAAATACAAGCGGAATATGGATAATACAAATCACGTGCAATTCTCATAAAAAAAATATACGTTTATATCAGGGATCTTAATAAATTTTATTATTGTATTGTAAACTCAATAAACATGCTCTTGATAATTGGAACTTAATATTTCTGGCTAACAAAAGAACCTAATAATCAATTATTTCCAATTTCTTCGTTGTTATACTAAACTCATTATTACTAAACAACTTTATTATCCAGTAAGACGTTTTGTATGATTTTCCTTAAAAAAAATGCTTTGATGTTTATATGCTAGAAATAGTATTTTCATATAGTTAACTAACTATTATATATTTGCCCTGCAATAAATGCATTTTACGCATGTATGTTAGGACTATCACCAAAAAGTGGGGTAAAGTTGCCTTAAAAATAGAAGGCAACTGGGCTACCTCCTATTTCTAGGGTAAATTTAGATATAATGCGGGTTTTTCACGTACTTGTGGAATATTACATGTACACAGTAAAATTCCTTGAAGATCTGGTAACTCTAACTGAAACTATTACACTTTATTTGGGAATATTACTTTAGAGGTATAAGTTTAACAGGGAAAATTACACTACTAAAGTAATATTGCTAAAGTTAATAGTTTCAGGTAGATTTACCAGACTTACAAGAAATATTCTAGTATTGTAAAATGTATGAGTATGTAAAAAATCCCCTATAGGCGTAAATTTACCGAAAAAAATAGGAGGTACCCCAGTTGCCTCCTATTTTTGGTGTAATCTTACCCAATTTTTTCAGGATGTAGGCAGTAGTCCCTCAAGCCATTACTCCATCAGTCCTGTGTACATGCCTCTCAACAACAAGCCCAATATTACGTCACTCTCCAGGCCGGCATCGTACGCTTCTACGGCCATCGTGCATACCTAGACGGAATCGTGATTCATTGCTGAAGACGACATGATCCAAACATCTTGTATACAATATTGTCTTTTGATATGTATATTCAATGTATAAATCAAAAATTAGTTCGTCGTCAAACACCACCCTCAGATCCCTCCCGAACGCCACAGCATTTGAAGCTATTTGATGACCTGAAAATCTATAGATATAGATCATCTTTTTTTATTTCCGGTAAATGATATTTTGTAACACTTATCATTCAAACAGGATTTATAGAATCCGAGTCAAGTCTTGTAAAAGTATACCCTTATCAATAGTCCGCATTAGGGTTTAACGCAAGCTAACTCATTGGGGCCTCGATCCATTTCGAATACGGCATCGAGGCCGCGTTGAGATCTCGCTGACGTATAACCGGTGCGATTTCCCGAGATCTCCATTGAAGCCTCCTCCACTGCGCAGGACACAACTATTAATCATAATTTCCGATAATGATGTTAGCACACAATACACAACTGTTAATCGTTTTTTTCTAATTATACACGTATATTTTATCTCTTTATGAAAATCATAAAACAAATATCGAAATTTATAAAGCAAAGCATTTAAAAATTAAAAAGCTACAATATTTCCTAGGCATCTAGTATAATAATTACATATACGTTGTCTAAACATGTAAAATAACTCCATACAATGAACGATATGATTATTTTCTATTACTGCATTTTGTAAGCAAAAATAAAGTGCTAGAGCATTCGCACGTGTGTGTATATAGTGAATAGATAATGTATGTATAAAAAGTTAGAAAAACAATTATTGGAATGATTGTTTTAACAAATATTATTCGTACTAACTCGTTCCTGTGTAAATAATCTACCTACCTGCCATTCAAAAACAAATTATGGCAAAAAAGGATACAGCCTGATAGCCGACGCTTCGTCAATGAACTCTTGCCGCGTTAGATCACGCTAAACTTTCAATATCGAATATTATCCAAGTACCGTAAATAGTATCCGAATGTATTCTGTTCTTGTTGAAGCCTTGTTAAGAAGAAATAAGAGATAAGAGAACTTTTTACAATAGGGAACAGAACGTTATAAATTAACTTTTATAAAACTTTCAAACACATGACAAGTTTATAGACAGGTCTGTAGTTAGTTACACAAGCAGTATCGCACAATTTAAACAACGTGGCTCTTTTTCCACTATGCAGAAAATATTCATTTAACGATAGAGATATTAAATATAATTAATAAAGGCCCAGCAAATGCAGTGGCACAGCTTTTTAACAAAACAAGTGGACCAAATATTGTCAGGACTGAGGCCTTTAAAAGCATCCAAAGATAGTTATGACTCATTAGAGGTATCCACAAATTCACTGCTAAAATAGCTAGCAAACAAAGCTAATACAATTTGTGTTAGAAGCAGTCATTCCATCATACGCCATTGAAGAGGAAATGTGTTATGTATATTAGAAGGTTTTCCTTTGTTTGCCACAAACGACCACATTCCTTGCGAATTAAAGCAAATGGTGTTTTGTAGGCTATGAAAATATTTTGCATAGTCCTGTTCTATCCAAAATATACATCTGTTCCGTAGTAGTTTAAATGTTAGATAATTTAAACTTGACCGATATTTTTTTCGACGCGAGTGATATTTTTTTTTTGAAAAGTTTCCATAGCGGAGTACCTCATACTGGAAAGCGCCTCGAATTATATTCTAGTTTGGGAACAAATTTATCAATACATGATACAACAAATGTACGTGGTCATTTTGACGCGCTACAAAAGGATACATGACAATTATATAAGTGGCGTGTTTAAAAGTTTTTGGTTGAATGACTGTTTGTAGTCGCATGTCATTCTTTTTATTTATTTTTTTTTGTTTCTAGTATTTTTTGGTATTTTTTTTTATATATAATATTTTACATATTTAAACACGCATAAAATATTTACATAATATTCACATATTAAATGGATGCAGTCTACTACATTAAAATTATGCTGTAACAGGCTATCATACTTGTAATTGGAAATTATATTATTATTTATAAATAATGTAAAATACTAGTGAAAAAAGCCAAAAAGAAATACTCGAGAAACGAAAAATATACAAAAAAGTAAAAAAGAATGATATTTGACTACTACAGTCATTCAACCAAAAACTTTTAAACACGCCGGTTATATAAGCTACCAGTCTTAAGCCTGGATAAAGTGTGAAGGTAAATGTTTGCGTTCTTTTTGTCATCCGTCTTTTTGTCGTCCGCGTCATTTTGTCGCGTGTCTTTTTGTCCCAACACCGAATTAAATACACTTTATTTATGAAAAGCTAAATAATTACAAATCATACACACGAGTAAAAATTTAAATATTTTATATTTATTTTGAATTTAACAAAGCGTCTAAGTTGCTTTGCGGAAGTTACAGCACAAATGCACATCAACACCAACATTACATTTTATTGAATTAAATAGAGAATAGAACTTATCTAATGACTGATCATTGTTAGGTAGCTTCAATTCACCTTCCCAATCAATATCGCGCGAACCATGTGATAGTACCTCATAGTTAACCTTTCTGAAGTTACATTTAACGTTATGCCTGTGCGGGAGACTGCGTGACACGCAAGTTCCACTCTAAATTCAATGACTGGGTGATGTAAATCGGGTGCCACAATACCGTTAGATTCACTGAGATAACAGAAATTTAGATCGTATAAGTGCCAGCACTCTGCCGCTACTATTGAATATATTACTATATTGTTTTAGATTACAAAGCGTAAACACACCAGTAGACAGTAGAGACTGGTTATCTATCAATTTGACTTATTCACTAGCACTGGAACTTCAGAAAATAGTGTTTCCCCAATCTTTCGAGCCACGATTGTATCACAAAAATTGTTATATTAGCGCCTATTACAAAAATATTTATGTTCGATTTTCAAATAATTGCCCGTGGGTTATTTTAATTGAAACATAATTATTCTCTACTTGAAAAAAGTTCAATTTCTCCCCCATTACCTCATTTGAATAATTTCTTGGTACCTGGTGCAGCAGGTAGTGGATAATCCCCGGTAATCCTCATTAGTAATCATGGAACATTCGACACACATACCAGCGACCTATACATGCAATTTTGTATTTAATTTAAATTATAAAAAAATAATTAAAACTAAAAACATGCACAAACACTTACCGCATATGAATCATCAGTACAATTCAAGGTTCTTTCTATTCATACGGCTAGCTGCCGTTCGCAAACCAAATAACCGAGAACGCTCGAAATATCTATGGCTGCGTAGTACAGTAAGCTAAAAATCGTGAAAATTTAAAAGAAAACACAAAAAAGCATTGACTATAATGTCACACTATACTACAGCAAAATATACAAGAAAACTAAAATAAACTACTTTGTATTTATATAGGATGTAATTTAATCAGAGAATTCAATTAAACAACAAAAAGAGTTGGAAAAAATATAGGATTTGTTTCATTGCCAATATGAGGAAAATACTTACGATAACACCTTTTGCAGGTTAACACAGAAAATGTTTCGAAACACCAAACACAGCTTGATAATCGTTTTAAAATCATTATATTACTGTTTTTCACGACATTGGGAGGAGGAACGAGTAGAGCCGGAAGGCTGGCGAGAGTGCACTGAAAGCGTTCTAAATGACAAAATTATTTGTTTAGCAGTGAGGTGGAGAAAAGAGTATATATTACAAGTGTTTTCAATGATTAATTACTTTTTATACAATATTAGGAGCGAAGTAAGCAATAAAAAACAAAGATAATTTGTTCTTTTTACAACATAAGTTAAGAAGCATTAAAAGTTTTTGATATTATTAAATGTTTTTTGAACATCAGGTAAGGAGAGGCATGGTCTCTTTTTAAAGGGGTAGGTAAAGCTTATACGCAATTTAATACGTACCAGGCGTCTACGCAGAGCCAATCTTACTCCTGATAATTTATGGCCCCGGAAAAAAAAAAGAAAACGTTTGCCGTAATTGAATAGAGCCACATTGGAACTCGCATTGCCCCTTCGCAATAGTCGAGAACTCTAAACACACTCGACTCACTAAAAGTGATGATCAAATTATTATTATTATTGAACACCAGGCAGAGAAGGGGGATTAAACCTTATTTAAAACATTACAAACTAAATGTTTAAAATCTAACTAATTGTTACATTATTGTGATTTAAAGGTTTTGTTTAATAAAATTGAATGAAGTAGTAAATTATCTCGATATCACCTTTTTATAATTCGATCTTAAATGTGATAACGGACCAAAATTAATCTTCATATTAAGATATGGGATAGTTAGTTATTATTTTTTAGGAATACTAAGAAGAAAGAACTCCACACCTGATTACATTGACAAATTCATCACGAACCATCTATATAAAATATGTGTTTATTACTATCCGATACACGATACACGAACCAAATATATTAGATATAAGGAACCAATAATAAGAAATGTCAAAACTTAATCCTTACTATTCGTACTGTTGAAAATAAACAAATACTTTAAAACAAATAAATTTTAGGGATTGAACCGTTGCCTAATTATTAATTTAATTCCTTAATATTGATTCACAATAACTTAACAAATGGGTTTGTATTTAGCGCCTGTTTATATAAAGTTTGGGCATTTTTAATAATTTTTCCTTCCTCATCATTACTACCACACGTTAAATCCGTCAAAAACGCTTCCCACATAACCTTGAAATAGCACTTTTTCAAGACAGTTTTCAGTGCTTTCTTTTCATTTGCTCAAAAAAATGAATAGGCATTTTAGACTCAGAAAAACACGCTCTTTCAGTCAATGTGCATATAAATCGCCAAATCAGTGGTCCTTTTACAGAATTATAGCCCTACAAAAGTATACAGGATGTTAAGTTATTTTAAAAAATTTATGTCACGTGATCTAAAACTAAAGCTTTGAAGAGTAATCTAAACATATTGTATTATGCGGCGTTCCCAATAGTATCTATTCACCAAATTATTTTTTTATGTTACATTCCTTAGCGAGATATTTCGTGTCTAAATCATCATGGGACACCTGTATAGCAATATAATAAAAATTAGTGGGGAAGTAGTGGGGAATCCGGCAAATAAAATAAAAATGATATGTGAAGTTCTTTATTTTTTCACCAATATTTCGCTATTTAATAATAGCTTTCAGGGACAACTAAAGTACAGAAATCAAAAATATAAATTAATCAATTTAAAAATTTTAAATACATATCAACTACTTACAATTTGAACTATACGTGGAAGATTGTAAATACGATCGACCAACAAAAAATATTTTTGTCACAAACAACCTATAAAAAGTCATGTTGGGCTTAATTCAAAAAACAATAACAACAATAGTAATTAAAAACAAACTACAAACAGATTAAAATAAGCTTTAGAAATTTTTAGAATAAATTGTCAAAACGACGTTAAACTTTAAACACGAGACAAACCACACTGAAGCATGTGAAACCAATATCAAAAAATAATACAGAAATAAGAATGACTTATTTATACAAGGTTAATAAAAATTAAACACACTGAATTAAAATTATTATTCGTCCGACTTAAAATTCATTATGCCCCCAACCCTTTCAATTTCAACCATCTCCAAGAACTCTCTGCGTTTTTTGTTCGCTGTAGTTCTTAATACTTTCACATTATCAAAATTAGATGTATGTTTGTTATTATTAGCATGTGAACCAAGGCAACACCGTTGTTTCCTGGTGGTTATGTCACTTTTGTGTAAAGTAAGTCTTGTTTTTAGTAAACTAGATGTTTAACCCACATAACAACCAACAATCGGCACAAATAATCGGTTTGCGAGAAAATATTTTTTGTTGGTAGATGGTATTTGCAATATTCCACTTATAGTTCAAATTGTAAGTAGTTGCGTATGTAATTTAATTTTTTTTAAATCAATAAATTTATATTTTTGTATTCTGTACCTTAGTTAACCCTGATAAAGCCATTATTATATTAATTTTGAAATTTTACGGAATAAAAATGTTTCTGAAAAAATCGGATCGGCTTCAGGAAATACTAAAATTTAAATATTGAAATATTCACTTGCTTTCTCCTCTCTTACTATCACAGCTACGAAAAAGAAACACTTGACAAAATAAAATGACATCTCAGCTTTTAAGCGATGCTTTCAAAGCTAATAGCTCATTTTTGTAAGGCAATACTGATTTTATGATTGATATAGCATATAGCAAAATGTGTTGAAATTTCGAACATTAAAATATTTTTCAGATAGTTCAGGGAGCCACATTAGTTACACATTTTCCTCCCGGAGTTCTAGGTCTAGCAGTTGTCAAGGCACAGCCGGCAGCTACCCACTACTGGTGGGCACAAAGTACTTAATCGTTACAAAATATTCGCTACTTCTGAATACTCAAAGTAACGAATAATGGATGATTGCAGCGAATAGAGTAAAAGTATCCGAATATAATATTCATAGTAACGAGTACTGAATGGTTATAAAGAGTAGAGTAGAAATGTTCGAATATTCAATGAATATGTCGAATATTTACTTTATATGAAGAGTTCCTAATGAGTATAGAAAATATTTGCTTTACAATCAATATATCGAATAGTGCGACGGTATTTACTGCGGCAAATATATTCGTTGAATATTTACAATGAATATATCTTACATAAAATTGCCCTTTACTACTTCCTTTCATATGATACGTGATATAGATATAGGCATAATGTAATCGTTATTGAAGCTACTTAAAAAACATTATTTTATAAATACATCTTTTAATTAATACTTTCATAACCGTAATATACATGTGTATAAGAAATCAACTTGCGTAAATACATTTCTATTGATACTTCTTTCTATACAGGGTGTATCAAATAAAAAAGTAAATTTTGCTTGGGTATTAACTAAACGACATATAAAGCACAAACCCACCGAAACCGGATTTCATCATTAAACAATAAAAAAAATTTAGAGCCAAAAATTCTTCTAGTCCGGGGCCTGACTGCAAGGAAACGTCATGTTAAGCACCCGCTAAACGTGGTATTATGTATAAATACATTGCACTCATTTAGTATTATTCTTAATGGTATGCCCGTAAGTTCATTTTAACGTCATTCTGAATAAATAAAGGCCCTTGTAAAAATAGCAAAACGGAGGCATTTAAATTTCTTCTTTTTATAAAATAAACATTCCTTTTTTGTTAAGAGCATTCTACGTAAGTCTACGAAGTATTATTTTTAATATCTTGATAAGACGTTCGATTTTCACCGGATATGCGACTTCAGTAGTTACAAAAAAAATAGCAAAACGGAGGCATTTAAATTTCTTCTTTTTATAAAATAAACATTCCTTTTTTGTTAAGAGCATTCTACGTAAGTCTACGAAGTATTATTTTTAATATCTTGATAAGACGTTCGATTTTCACCGGATATGCGACTTCAGTAGTTACAAAAAACGTAAATATTTTTCTTTTGCTTTGTGGAATCGAGAGTTAGTTGTTAATAAACGGTACCACATGTATCTGAGTTATTTCTTTTGGATTTATTTTATCAAATAACGCAAAATGAATTAAATTGAATTACACAGAAATAAATGTAGATACAGAAAATTTGCAAAGACGCCTATTTACTATGATGCCGCGCGAAAATGAATCTATACATTCCCGCGCTTTTGTCGATACATCAAGCTTCGATTTTCTTTATATGAAATCATAATGGTCCTGAAAAGGATCGTTTTTTCGAGACGGAAAGAATTTAAATAAAATGCTTCGAAGTGGCTGCACTCCAAGCGGCGATCCACACAAAACTAACAGCGAAATGGCTGAATGATATGGTATGTGAGGGTATACTCGGGACAGCATTTAGGTTGGGCACAGGTGCGGCTCTAGCCCACGGCATTTTAAAATATTTTTTTTCTCGTTAATGCTTACAGATAGACCCCCTGTGCATTAAGACTTTTTGATCGTATATGATTACAGCTGCTACATATTATTATATTTACCTCTATATCTGATACACACTGTATATTGAAGATGTTTATGCCGTTTTTTTGTTTTTTACTACACTATTACCAGCGCTTCGATCTGCGAATTTAACAATTCATTCAGATTTAGTTTTTGCTTTAACGCTTTGAACTCGGGTTGTAGGTAAACATACTTGCTGTTTTTTTTTGGTTGAATAAAAAAGACCAGTAAAAAATATTTCTGTATTTAGCCCTACAGTAAATGAAAAGTATGTTATGTAACAAAATACAAAAACTATTTCTTAAAAACAGCTTTATTTGCTCTCAATATATATATATATATATATATATATAATATTATATATATAATATATATAAATATAATAAACATAAGTCGATAAAAAGAGTTCTTTTGTTTTTTCGCTTTTATAAATAAGTTCCCATATAACAAGGTAGAACACTTGCATAGGTGTCTACATTCATTCTTTAAATCAAATTCATAAAATTGATTCATTTTCTAGATTTATTAGGTAAAATGACTTTATATTAGTAAAGGACAATTTCGTGCAGGATATATTCATTGTAAATATTTACCGAATATATTCGCCATAATAAATACCGTCGTACTATTCGTTATATCGATTGTAAAGCAAACACTTTCTATATTTATTAAATATGCAAAGTAAATATTCGCTACACTCATTGGATATTCAAATATTTCTATTATATTCGTTAAAATAATCATATGTATGAGTATGAATACTCTACGAGTATAAAAGTAACGAATATATAACGAAAGTTAAACGGATATTTTGAGAATAGTAGCGAATATTATGAATACAAGATTTAGCACAATATTCGCTATTGAATATCCCCTACATACAAGAAAGTAACGAGTATCCCCGAGTATTAAAAATACTCATATATCCCAATACTAACCCTCACTGAATCTCCCGATACCAGAATTGTCTAGTTGTATTAAAACGAAGCTCAAAAAATGTATACATTTAAAGGATAATTACACAAATTTACGATTAATAGAAAAAAAACTGATCATTAACTTTAGAAAAAAGTAGTCAATTACCACCGCACTATAAACTGAGCTATTATTAAGTTTGTCCATATATTTATGCATATTTGTGGTTACCTATTATAAAATTGCCTGATCCATAAACAATTCTCTTGACGGTACTACAAACTCAAAACATTCCATTCATACTACCACTGAGAATTGACTAAATAGTTTAATGAAAGTTTTAAATTTGCGGTTAAATTGTTTTCTTATATGATATATTTACAAGCAACTTTATTACTGGTCTCATAAAACTTAAAAAAATGGCATTATATAGTTGCATTTTAAAACTGTTTATCCGTATATTTATACAAATTTGTGGTTACCTATTGTAAAAATTCCTAATATCATAAACAATTCTCTTGACGAGACCATGAATTGAAAATATTCCATTCATTGATCTAAGTTTCAGGTCAATGTCACTGCTTACTATCACTGGGAATTCATTATTTAGTTTAATGGAAAATTTTAAATTTGCGGTTAAATTGTTTTTTTTTGAATATGCCTACATTAAAAGCATGTTATAACCAATCTCATAAAATTCCCTTCACTAACTTAAAAAAAATAGGATATTAATTACATTTTTAAATTGTTCGTAATCACGTAATTACTTCATTAACTATATACCTATCACTTAAAGTAATATCTATAGACATCATTTTTAGCATTATAAATCAGCTTCATCAACTTCATTTGTTTTGTAGCGAGCTAACGAGAACGCTATGTCATATTACATTATCCACTTAACATGAATGAATAAGCTAAAAAGAGATTTTTTTTTAATTGAAAATAGTTATAGCTTACTTTTAAAATATATTCTTATCTATCTCTATATATGATTAAGGCAAGACTGCTGACTTCAATGAGGTTTTTTTTTACAAAATTAGTCCTACAATGTCAGTTTTAAGGTTATACAGTTCGTGGAACTCCAAGGAGTTACCCGAACAGCTACTGATTAGGTTTCTTGAGAAGCTGTTTTAGTGCGGAGATGAAGCATTGTAAAATCTAATTGTTTCCACAAAAACCATCTATTTCCGGCAAAAACGGCCGTTTTGCGAAAAAATACATTTAATGTAAAAATTGCAAGTTTTTTACAGTATGAAAATAACAAATTAATGTATTTCTGCTTTTAACTGTAATAATTAGGAGGAATTTTTCCCAAGAATTTTTTTCTGCTCACACAGGATTCGAACATACATCTCCTCGTTTGCCGGACGAGCGCTTTACCAATTAAGCTAGCAGAGAATGATGATTCGAGCGTTTAACCGAACATACATCGTCCTCTACTAGGTCTCTCATGTAAAGCACGTCAAGTATCAGGCATTACTAGCGCAGGAATGATCCTGATCGTTTATAATTATCAGAAAATTTATCCACAAGCGTTGTGCACCAGGTGCTCTGGAAAAAAATCCGGATTAACATTCCGTACAAACCGTATTGGAAAACGTTCAGTGAAAAAATTGACATTCGTTTAGGGTTACCACAATCAGATACGTGCACAACCAGCTTGTGATCAGCTTAGTTGAACTATAAATAGCTGATCTAACATGGAGTCCATAAAGAGAGCACATTAAGGACATGTTACATCATATTCGATTATATGAAGAAGTTATAATTTCCTTTAGTATGTTAGGACAAACGAAGTATCCGATGCAAATTAGTTCTGGTATTACATTTTTGGGGTGTGTGATTTAGCATCAAACGATGCCACTATGTAATAAAACAGTTGTATAGAAAAGATAGAAAAATTGGACGTCTTATTACATTAAATAAAAAAAAAGAAAACTGGACGATCCAAACGTCTAGGCAAAAAAAAAAATTACAGCGTGGTTAAATTTTTGTTAACCCTGGTATACATTTTTAACTTCTTAAAGGTATTACGTTTTATTTTTCTATAAGAAGAAACTAGAGATTGCCAAATGACAAATATTTCAAATTGCTCAAATCTAAAAAGAGGAATTTGGGAATCGTTTCATCTTAAAGGCCCAAATCATTTCATTCAATGAAGATGCAACAAGCCGACTTTCTTTAATTTTTTTGACGGCCTTTTTATCATATTTTTTTACCCAAGTCCTATGAAGATTAAAGGTGTCATAGTTTTACGTTTCTCCTGTGAATTAACTGATCAAATTAAAGTGAAACATTGCTTTTCTGGGCCATGAGATGCTATTACTATGCGAAACAGATGGAAACTACCCTCTTAACAATTACTTTTTGCTTTGTATGATAGGAAATAAAAATAATATTAGATTAGGTGATGACTCCTACTGTTACACGAAACTGTTAGAAAAATACATCTAACAAGCATTTAAATAAATCCTTTCCCAATGTGGTTATAAAATAACAAAACCGAAATTCAAAACAAAACAAATATTACACGAAATTGACAAATGAACAGAACTATTATAATCCGAGTACCAATCAGTTCATCAAAAATACACACTTTTTATTGGGATATCTCTATTGTATCTTTGCCACAACTTATTTATTGTGGTGCGTTTACAAACCTCTTTGAGGTCTACTATTCTAGTTTGCGTTTAATTATTATGCCTCAAGTAAGTGCCTCCTCTCATAATACACATTGATTATTACTATATTATCGGTACGCGTATGATAAACAATATTTTTTTTATAGCAGGAAGGAAAGTGTCCACTTTTGAGGGAGGAAAACTGCATATCTTATAATGAATGATGAAACTGCATGTCTTGCTAATATGTGACATTATTTATACATGACGTTAGTACATTCGACCCAGTCTGAGCTCATTTATAAGATAATTGCTAAATTATTAGGTGATTAAATTTTCAATTAAACTATTATTAAACACTTTTAAAACGAAGCTAACTTGACAGTTCTCAAACAATATTTGACAGATTAAGCGTACTTCTATCATGTTACTCACAGGTGTGTCTTTATTATTTTCAGACATTTAGTTAAAATTGGACTGGCTGGGAAAAAAAATAGTATTCAAACCTCGCAAGGAAAGTGCTATTGCATAATAGAGCACTTTCCCCCCTTGGTTTGAAATATACTATTAATATACTCAATGACAAAGCTTTCTTTTTTTCTTTGTTACTTTTTGTTTCTATAGCAAAATGATTTATTTTAACTTATATTCCAAAGTATTGGAATTTCGATACAAAATATCGATTGAGTTGAATGAAAATCGTTATAAAAAATATCGAAACATCGGATTTCCTTGTCTTCGATTCGAATATTTGTTACCGGCATTGAAACTGGAGTATTGCTAAACTCGGGGGGTCCCATCTGAAGTCATCATTTTTTCTAAAGCAAACAGAATAACACCCGATAACTCCAAAGGTCGAACAAGGATTTTTCTACCGTTAGCCGAAAAAGGCCGAGCTACGCGTCCTACGATTAGGAAGGTAGTTTTGATATTCGCTCCAGCAAAGGAGAAGACAAAATATAAGAGAGAGACTGTACAGTCACCGACATTAATATTTAGCCCCGTTCGAGTACTAAATAATAATGTCGGCGGCTGTACATAGGTATTTTTGCTCGAACTGCTAAAGTACGCTAAAAATCATTTCTAGTTAGTGACCAAATGTTGCCTTTTTCTGTGAAAAATAAATGACCTGTAATATAAATCACAAATTATTTATTCATAAATCTTCAATGCCTGCTTTTTGCGACACAAAATAAAACTTCAGAGACCTTTAGATGTGAAAAAATGTCTTAAGATTTTTCATTATGAATTAACTTGTTCATAACTTATTTACTAACTCTAAATACTCCAAATATATTCAAAAAAAAATGTTTTTTGAAAATGATAAAAATTTAGCGTTTGTTCTGCTATTTTTCCCAAATCTACAGTCTTTGATCAAGGTTTTGTGGAGAACCGAACCTTTTCTGTGCCATTAGTATCAAGCGTATATTTATCATTTTCTAATTAATTTATGGCGTCACAGTACCTCACACCGCATAAATTATGAGAAGATTCACACTTTTTACATCCGTTTATTTTCACAATAGCAAAATATTTCAGGTTAACATTATACCCGAAGATGGAAACCGCGGTATAATAGTCAAAGTATTGTGATTTTCAGATTTTTGTGTTCTATAGTTACTATCGATCACATAATCAAAGGATGAACCAGGATGTTGCAATTAAATAGAAATTTATTTATTATGCACAAACCGAAAGTTGACCGCCAATTTAAAATGTAAAATTAGAACCTAAAAACAGAACATATGGCTATATAACATTTCTCATAAACATATTTCCAAAAAGGTCATTATCACGTAATGAGTATTGAAAAAGATCAAACATTTCATTACGGACAATGAGTTACAAAAATTTCAGGATGTACTTCACCGACTTCAAAGTGTATCATTTAGTCTAAGATAATTGGATAATAATACATGAAAAAATATTACTTTTGGGAAATCGTGTTCTATTATAAGTTAATTATTTAATAGCGTCAATCAAAATTGACTTTGATTAACGCTATCCCATTTCCTCTTTCTGAGATGCCTGGGGCAATATTTCGCGGCACGCAAAAAAGGCTAAGAATAAATAGTAGTTGCGAGTTTCATATATTTTGTGACGTCTCATGTTAAAAAAAAAACAAGCTGGAGAAAGAAATGTGAACGCTACGTGCGTCAAACCTTGTTGTGAGCTTAGGCATGCACATATGTAAGTAATACACATTAGAAAGTCAATATTAAGCACAAATAAATATTTATAATCTTAAACATTATATAGGTATTTACTTTTTATTAATTGATTTTTTGTTAAGTATATAACAGTAACTGTGGTGACAAGTAATCTAAAGGTCAAAAAGGTAATTAAGGTAATTCCGGAATTGCTAGAACTTTTACGTAATTTAAGACACCTAAAACATTCGATAGAAAAGATCTACATCAACTCTTCTATCGATTTTGTAAGGATAAAACCAGATCAACCTGAGAGAGAGGTAGTTTGCAGTGTTGAGCAAAATTTATTCAGAATAAGAATGAAAATATATTGTCAGCTTCCTTATTCTTGTTCAGAAATAATAGATAACTTTTTATTCTTGATTATTCATAATTATTCAATAATGAATTTCCACATTCATTTCATTCATTATTCAAATAATTATTCCAATAATTATTCTTCATTTGAATAACTACAGTTATTCAAATAAATATTCCTATTCAAATCATCGTTTTCATTTAAATAACTGCTTTCATTCGGGAAAGGAAAGGGATATTTTTTTCATATCAAGAGTTGAGTAGTTGGAGAATTGTTTTTTTTCTTAATTGGCGGATTATATTTTTCAGCAATATTAAGAAGCGGTATGAATAACTTTTGTCAACATGACAGGGTGGGGAGTTGGTAAAAGTGACGCGTTAGTTTTTTTTGAATCTCGAAAATTATTTTTTGACGGCATCGGGAAGGGAAATAAACACTTTTGCTCTAAGTCTTGGAGTGGACATTCATAGGGAGGATGTATTTATTTCTTAAAGCAATGATATTTGTTTTTTAGCAACGGCGGGAATGAAAACTGATAGTTTGTTTTATATCAGGGGTTGAGTGGTTGGTTCGAGGGTTGTATTGATTTTTTTTTCTTGAATGACGAAACATATTTTTCAGCAATGTTAAGAAGCGGAAAGAATAACTTTTGTCGACATCAGAGGGTGGGGGTTGGTGCAGGAGACGCATTAGTTTTTTTGAATCATGAAAATTCTTTTTTGACGGCATCGGGAAGGGAGGGAAATACTTTTTTTCAATATCAGGGAGTGGGGCTTGATAGGGAGGATGTATTTCTTAAAGCAATGATATTTGTTTTTTAGCAACGGTGGGAAGGGAAAGGGATCATTTTTTTCTATGTCAGGGATTTAGTGGTTGGTTGGGGAGTCGCGTTGGTTTTTATTGAATTCTGAAAATTATGTTTTAACAGCATCGGAAAAAGAAAGGAACAGTTTTTTCAATATCAAATAGTGCGGATAGGTGTAGAAGATATTTATTTCTTAAAGTAATCATATTTGTTCTTTAGCAACGACGGTAAGCGAAAGGGATAATCTTTTTTATATCATAAAGTGGGGGTTGTGAAAGAGACGCCCTGATTTTTGTAAATAAGATTAGTTTTTTGAGCTATTGTGCAGGAAGAAGGGTTTTTTACGACACTGATGGAATGGGTAGAAGTTAAATATAAAGTTGAATTAAAAGAAAGCCAAATTTAGTTCAAAAGAGGTGAAATGCTTAGTGCCGGCAGGACTTTGTTAATTTCTCACTGCAAAAAGCTTGCAATCCTTGCATATTTGCCGTCCTGTCGGCTTTTCAAGATCTACTATCGACATATCTTCGATTGAACGCTCGAGCTTACATTTCCTCTTAGCTTAATTGGTAAAGCACTCGTCCGGTAAACGAGAGGATGTAGGTTCAAATCCTGCGTGAAGGGAAACATTTTTCTTAGGAAAAATTCCTCCTAATTATTATAGTTAATAGCAGAAATACATTAATTTGTTAATTTCTCACTGTAAAAAGCTTGCAATCCTTGCAATTCTTCAAATACTTCGCAATAGAAATACTCAATCATTTTTTAATCAAACAGGATCATGTTAGTTGTCTAAGTAAAACTTAGTTATAGCGTTTGTGAAATGATTAACAGTTAGTGTTAAGATCATTACCTTTATTTTTGATATTGTTATGTTGCGTGTGTTGAATGTTTTTAATAAGTTTAATTTCAAAATGCACCCGTGTTTTCATCTCAAAACTGTTACAAATAATTCAACAAATGTTCACCAGAGTAGTTCAGCAGTTACGCCCCGTGAACGCGTGGAACTTCATCAACAATCAAAGCACCTATAATATAATTGCATATTATTGGATTAAAAGACTTGGTGGTAGCTTGTTTATGTGTACGTTTCATAATCAAGGGCATGCATTATTTTTTCAATGATAAAATCTATTTTTTACAAACGTCCTGAAAAGAAAAGGGGTTCTTTTTCAACATCAGAGCGTAAAGGTTGATCCGGACGGTGGCACATTGTTTTTTTTTTTTAATAATGGAACTAACTGAAAAAAAATAAGTAAATGCGCAAATCGTTCCAAAACATCGCCAAGAGTTGATTGAAAGAGATTGAAGAGAATATAAACACTGCCAGAATTTAATTGAAAAAGGATACATATCTGTCCATTTAACCACCGGAGTGAAATTTCTGGTTATTCTCTATTCTGTAACACAGTTTTAAGTTTCATGTACGCTTCTTTTCTGTTTGAAAACATTGAAAACTATTGCCGCCGAAAAATACAAGTAAATTATTCCTTTCAAATATTTTATTATATGTAGGTGACTGTTGCATATATCAAAAACTGTGTACTTAACTTCTTTCTTAGACAATCAAGTACACAATATATCTCCTTATTGTAATAAGTTTCAATAGTAGAAAAAAAATATTTTTAGGGTCAGATACAACTATTATGATATTAATGCCAACGCTGACGCGTTCAAACGCAAAAAAAAACTTCTATCTTTGCAGCACATATAAGAACACGGGTGTTAAGGCAACGAAAAACGAGCAGTTATATGTATATATAAGTACCTGGATCAAGTTTATTCCATTATTTGAATGACGATTTATTTCGTGAGACAATTATTCCAGTAATGCTTTATTTAAATAACGTTTCATTCAATAATTTCTTTGATTAATTGAATAAAGAATAATTGATTAAAATTTCATTCAAATAATCATTTGAATAAAGAATTATTCTTTGATGCGCAACACTGGTAGCTTCCTCTCTAATCTATTATGCATGCTGCTTAGTTTGAAACATCAACTTTTGTTGTACTGACAACAAAAGTTGATGTTGCTGAGCTTTAATCACTGTACAGTTAGACGGCACGATTGATTTGCAAGTATAGTTAAGTAACAGTTTTGCGACTCAACGGAAATGGAAGTCGAGTTTCATTTCAGTTGCTATTGTCCGCACAGTGAACACTTGAATTTCAAGTAAATTTTAATCAATTGCTGTTAGAACATTATTTGATATTGTACCTATTGATGCGCTTGTACATTGTAAACAGCTAAAAAACTCAATAACTAAAAATATACGAAAATCATAACGAATCGCATATAAAAGTCAAAATAACTTATAAAATCATGTTTCACTTGTTTGAAATCTAAAAAACCCAGGCCAGAATATTAAAAGCAGAAAAAAGTTGTCAATGGCTAAAATTCAAACTGTACAATATTATTTCTAAATCAAGCAAGTAACATAAATTGAAAATACAAATATCTAGATAAAATAACAAAGACAAAGATAAGAATATTGAAAATTGGATTATCTGCGGTTAAATAAAACATTATGAACAATCCAGCAAATTCGATTACTTGAAAATATATAATTTTACATAATGTTTTGTTAATGTTAAACTTCTTCGTTTCTTATGATGCATGTTTATTATATAAATGTAGTTGTTTTCTTTTTGTGAATTGTTGAACATTGTTACATTATACAATATACGAGTATTCTTCGTTACTTAACCTTGCATTCGATCCTGTCTTGCATCTTTATAACGAGAAGGTTTGATTTTTCAAAATGCTGTCTCGATGAAAGCACAAATTTCTGTAGAAATATTGGCAGTAAATATTCAAGAGAAAACATTTACACATGTTGTATCGGTTTTCCACCCATTGCTTGATCCTCAAAATATATAGTGAAGTTATTAACGTTAAATCTGTTATGTAAAAAGACAAGCAAACCTATTATGGTTGCCAGCTGCGCTTCATAACCTCTCCTGGATTTTGCGCCTCAGTGTGGTGTGCACGCTGTCATGGCCTCCTCCCGCATCTCGTTAGCAAATTTAATTTTTTAAATCTATAATGAAATAATTGTAATATAATTTTTAAATTCTTGACTTTTAACATGTAGTTCATAATGTTTGTGTTATTTATCACTCTTAACTCTTCTCGTTTTTACTTACCTTAGAATATTTCCACATTAATTGGTTGTACTCTCTTTGTAGTTGATTCTCTGAGGAAGCAATAAAATAATTGCGAAAGCTTAGAATTAAAAAAGATTGAGTATTGATTCAAACTTCGGCTGCCATATCCAATAATTCCTGTTGAGTTAAATTTGTTGTTTATTAATTATATAATTAATAAACAACAAATTACCAGTACTCCGTTACTTTTTCTCACTAAACATTATTATAGTTATAATAAATTGATTGTCCATATTAGAAGACCCAATTTTTGATTTTAGAAAAAAGTTTTTTGTTTAAAAATTTTATAGAATTAAAAATATTTCTAGCTATATGTATAGAGTGATATCGCAGAAGTAGATGAACGCATACCTACTCCGGTATTTTTAACGGAATACTCTATTATTATTCCATGTTCAACTCCTACCTTGAAAAATACCAATCACTGACTTTATATAAACTATTATACGTCTATCTATAACAACAACGTTGTTACCTATTTACACCTTTGTAAAAATGTAGTTCCGCTGCAAACCCTAGGATAGGGCGGCGTAGTTTGTATTTACATTTGTTTTATATAGATAGTCATGCTTTTAGTGTCAGACATACATATTTATTTTGATACAACAGTGACTAAGATCAATATGATATATACAACGTTTAGTATAGCCCCGAACATTGCTTAATTTTATAATCCAGAGTAACTTGATTTTTTAAATAGCACAATTCATATTTGCTTATATAAATTAACCTATATACAAAGCCCTTTCAATTCATGCTAATCATTTTGATAATATAGACGCTATGTAATTAAATGATTCCACAAATTAGTAAGCATATGTCATTATCACATCACAAAATACCAAATTTATAACAGCCATTTTGAAAATAGAAAGAATTTATGAAATTCTGTGCAAATCTATGGCGCCTGTAAGGCTATCTGTAAATCTGAAATAATTCATAATACATGCTTACAGCCTCACCAACTGAGAAAAATAGATTGTAGAAATTAGATAAAATTCTTATATTAATTACTAAAATAATTACTGTCAGAAGGATAATGTATTGTTTATTAATAGTAAAATCATCAGATTTTAACATACTATAATAAGAGATACAATCTGGATTTTATCATCTACGTTCGATGGAAATAAATGTTAATATACTCTATTGCTGAAATCCTGCGTGGATTATATAGATAGCAGTGTTATTGTCTGCAATATTTATCTCGTATTACATATCCACTTTGTACATTGATTTTTATAACGCGTTGCCTACCCTTTGCTTTATTCATTATGCCAATAAGACGGCATTATTTTGCCGTCTAAAATTACCGACATATGTTTATTAGTACGTTCTTGTTGATTCCTGTTTGTATGCTGATTGTGGTGTATCTTGTGAGATTTCAATTATAAAAATAATGGATGCAAACGTGGAGTAAAATGTTAATCGATTGAGTTTGCCACAATTAGTAAATATATTTGGTAAGTACCTAATAGATAATATAATATTGCGTGGTGGATACTTATGTTTTGACACCTACGTGCTTGTGATGGCTTCATTTTATATTAATGAGAAACACGTTAGAATTTTGCAAATTGTGTTATTAGCATAACATTAGGGTTTTCAAAAAGTACAATTAGATTGATCCTACCTTACGTTTAGTTTTTTTTTCAATTTTTTGTTTATTACTTACATATTATGCAGTATTAAAATTGGCAGGAATCTTCCAAATATATCCAAAATACTTTTTGGCAATAGTAGCTCTAAATAGAAATAGAATAATTAGATAAAATTAATATCACAATTTTTATTATGTAATGCCTTTTCCGCATACGAGAATACCCGGGATAGTACTATATTTTGTATTATAGGTAATATCGTTGCATAGCGTCAGCATATAATATGTTATATCATTACTTATTTTATACTATTTTAAATACTATTACCTTAATACAAAAATAACATTATAAGCATTACAAGATTATATAGTAAGTTTGAACATCATATATTGCGCACAGTAAAATATTACATTGCAGAAAGTATAAAAAAATTTTAAGCGTTATTATCAAAAATTTTCAGTGCTATTGGGCACTTATATTAACAATTAATACCATGAACGGTAAAATTAATAATACAAGTATATATAGTTCTCTACTATACGAGTTAATAAACACTATTAACAGAAATTTATTATACAAATATTCTCAACGGTAATAAAAAAATCGGTCAGTCAATGCTGCTTTATGGGGCGTCCATATGGAATGAGGCCATGCGAAGGAGGTGCACCGACAGAAGCTGCTGAGTGTACAGCGAAAAATCGCCATCAACACCGTAAGGGTGTACAGAACGGTGTCATCAGAGGCACTACTGGTAGTGGCGAGAACCCCACCCATAGATCTTTTGGTGCAGCAGAGGATAGATACAGAGATGGGGGGTGCAGCCTGCAGAGCAACATCTATACCTAGCATGCTGGACAATTGGCAGAGAGCATGGAGCAGGGATAATGGACGGGCTGCGTGGACCAAGAAGTTCATAAACAACATCTTACCCTGGGTGTGTAGGAACCATGGACAGGTTGGATACCATATGGCACAATTTTTAATGGAGCATGGCTGCTTCCAAGCATACCTACATAGGTAAAAGCTAAGTCCAACATCGGAAAGCCGCTACTGCGACGGGACTGACACAGTTGAGCACACCTTTTTCGAGTGTCCGAGGTAGATATCGGAGGAGCAAATCGCGGAAAAAATCGTAGGACCTGTCGCCACATAACATAATATCTAGCATTTAAGCAACTTGGGTGCAGTGACAGCTGATAAGGTGCATATGGAGAGCAAAGAGGATCCGAATCTTTTACAAGTTTAAGTGATGCAATGAGAAGGTGATTTCATTGTAACATACGTGTACAGTATTTGTCTGTTCATATTGTATAAAATATTAGGTCTCATTTATTTGCAATATACGGATAGTAAATTGTGTAACGAGACCCTAAATTCTAATATGAACATATAATGTTTAAAAAAAAGATTAGATTAAAGGTATGTATGGGATCTCACTAATTTTGTTTTGCGAAGAAGTTGATTGAAAATTACATCATTATGAGTCAGTCATTTACCTACTTCTGGAGCACTTTGTATAGTCGGAAACATTTTTAGATTAAGCAGCATTTGAATTCCATATTTTTTTGTAGAGACGATTGTTTTCCTAAATGAAAAATAGAGTTGGATTTAAAAAAATAATCTTCTGTGCCACAGCCTGTACAGGAATCGAATAGAAAAAAGATTCGTACTTTATTTCTAGCATTGTTGTTTTGTTGTGTAAGTGAGGTTCCAAAAATATTAAATATTAATTTATATGTAGTAATTGTAAACTAGATGAATCATATTCCTAATATTTATACTTTGTAACAGATTTTCTCGCATCAGCTGGGGTGTTATTCTGCAATTTTCGAGACATTTTCGGTGGTCCCGAAGCACTCTCGTGTCACTTATACACTGTCAAACAAAATTTGAGACATGCATCTTAAAGTTTTATAGAATCACAAATAAAGTGTCGATACTTGATGTTTCTGCAATTTTGTCGAGAACAGTGAAATGTGGTAGACATACAACATAATTGAACACGAGGCAATACTTTCGGACGTACCGAAAATATTTGTAATAAAAGTGACACTACTAAAATGTATACTGTCGTAAAGTTACAGAATCAGAAAAGTACTATCGAGAATTTGACTTTTCGGCACGACTTTGTGAAAAGCAACACAATTCCTTATGGAATAAAGCTTCTGTAGAAAGCCCACATTATGTTGCTAATATCAGCTACCTACGAGTAGAGACTATGGAAAATTTCAAGGATCTCATACAGGTAAGTTCAAGGTAATTAATTATTGTGTAGCATATTCACTTAGCAGTTATTTGTTAAATAACTTGTAGCTGCAGAATTTATGTTGACAAGCCAAGGAGTATCTGTTAAGCTAAGGTCACATATTTAAACAATAAATAAATGGCAGGATGAAGAAAACTGGATTCTAAATTAAGTTATATTGTAAACTGGTTTAGAATATTTGTTAGATTTACTTAAATATTGCCTATGCGTTGGTTGGATTTTTTTTAATAGTACATACTTATGGTGATCAGTTTTCTTAAGAATTGTTCGGCAATTGCGATAGATGCTGCAATTGCCTTGACATTAAATTCCCAGTTTCATGGATTTTGCTTTGAGAAGTTAGTAATTACATAAACCCGTTATTGTTTATTTTATTTTGCAAAAACTATGCTTTATACCTTTCATTTTATTATTTGATTATGTCAAGTTTGCATAACAGACTGAAAATTATAACAGTCTGCCACTCAACTAACATTCAAATCTAGATGCTTATCTTTTTAGACAGAATTTTTTGAATATATACATGACCTTACTCTCATTAATACCGTTTCAATAAGGGTTTACTAGTGTTGTAAAGTTTGCACTAATTGTAAGTATGTTAATTCTCAAAGAAACTATCGATAACTTCGATAATTTTTTTCTTGCTTCAATTTCCGTTTTTGCGTACCATCCAAACATTTCCATTCGCTCATTTTTATTTAAGTATTTCAAATAACACCTCAAATAATTTATCAGTTGAAGATGCTGTATCTCAAGATATTGTTAATATTTCTATCCTGTTTTAGTATTGCTATAGAACACTTTGACCTGCGTGAAAACACTTTGCCGCTTAAACAAATTACAGCTATGAAATATTGCTCATTTCTTTAGTTTATAACCAACTCTGTAATTGTCAGTAAGTGTAGATATACGGTTATTTCGGTTATCATATAGATGATTTCAAATATAATCAAATACTGTAACAATCTATTATTAAAGGTCTAGTTTTTTAGTTAGCTTTTGAGTAATGAAAGATTATGGTAATTGATTTATGCAATAGATTATAATAGGAAATTTAGTTATTCAAAGTAAAGATACTGATGCATTTCCTAGTTGTACGTGTTTGAGAAATGTTCATACTATTGTATCAATATTTAATCTGTTTGTGTGCGTTAATGATGTATATGGTCATGTCGAGAATTATTGACTTTAAATAACATTGTACATATTTTTTTCACCTTTGAAGTTAACAATTTATTCATATAATTTTACTTTGACCTATTCCTAAAATAAACAATTTTAATAAATTGAGTGATAACATGAGATAATATCAAATTAGCCTTTTAGTAAGATAGAGAGGAGAATATTACTAAGTTTAAAATATGTAAATAGTTATATGTAGTACTGGTATTATTTTAAACTTCAATTCTTTTCGTAATATGCATTCCTTTCACATTCACAATCAAACTACATTGATCAGCAAAATATTTTTATTTTGTTTATCTGTAACAAATAATGGAAAACGTCTACTTCTATAAATCCCCAAAAAAATTATTTCGTATTTCTGGACAAAAATATAGTTTTAGTTTAGTGCAAAAAAGTTTGATCAATATAAAACAAAAAAAAAATAGTGGAAGTACCGAACGGACCTCGTTAGCGAATAAAAGAGGTACTATCGGGTGAATCTCTGTGATTTAAATTTTGGTTGGTGGTGAGACTGAATGTCGACTGTATTTGGAAGGCGAGGAGACAGAAACGGCATATTTTCTGCCACTGTCTTGCCGCTACAATAATAATAATAATAAGATGTCTCCATGTCATGATTGTGGTTAATACGGAATTTGAGTACAAATAGCGCATAAGTGTGAAATAGATCAAACAAGTAAATACCCTATCTTTTGAAGTAAATACCTATTGATTCTTAAACAAAAAACGATATAACATTCTTCCGAGACTGGACCTATTAAGAGTTTTGAACTGTTCAGGTTATAGCTCGTTAAAATAATGTGGAACATTATAAAAAAATGATCGTTTAAAAAGCTCTACGTAGTGTAAGTAGGCCTTTATGTCAGGTTATATATATATAATGCGGCGATTGAGTTCTACTGATATTGTGGTAGAAACGTAAGCAATGCAATTTCTGCCTATTATTCATATTAAGCCACTGCAACTCTTTCAACTTATGACTTATATGGTCATACTTCCTAATACCAAATATTAGCTATAAACATCAGGTATGTAACCATTATGAGCCTTCTCTAGAAGACCAGAAAACAATTCAGAACTCATTCAGCAAGATACTGAGCTACCTTAAGGACCTGAACCTGTTGTATATACTTTAAGATAACATTCGTTCTACAATAGACCCTAGTGGTCCCAGTGGACGGGATGACGAATCGGTCTATGCGGGTGCTAGCTTTTACTAATTTAATCTGATCTAATCTATGTCATTATTTAAAATTTTTCACATATTTCAACTTCCATTTCGAATTTGTAGAAGTTGCAAGTATTTATTTGTGTGTTTTTGAAATACACGTACCAGAAAAATGGTTTTATTTAAATGTATATTTAAAATTCATAAATAGATAAATTGTCACAAGAGGATTAGGTAAGGATGAAACAGAATTGAGAATTTAGCACAGATTATTATATTATCATTTATAGAATATGAGTTGGTGTTTTGGCTGTTTTCTTCGTCTGTTGGATTGTTTACATCCAACATTTCGGCAGTTTTTCTACTGCTGTCTTCAAAGTAGACCTGATAAGGACTGTGACTTGTCAATTCCATAGTTGACGATGGAAAATATATTTACTCTCGGATATAAATTGCCTATGCGTTTTGTTCTGTATTGTACTGTTGTATAATAATTTTCACCCGTTATGTCAAGCATTAATGGAGTGTGACCGGTTTTCGAATATAATTAGGTTTCTTCGTTGTGAGGATACGAATATACGATAATAATTGATGGGCAATTATTCCAGTATAGCGGAAGAATTCGATTTACGTGAAATACACAATAGATGCATTGTGAATTTGCGATGCAAATCCCTTTCATTTGTCGGCTAAATATATATTGAAAAAAATCGAGGGAAACGCATTGTGAAAGAATTTGTGGTATTATTTAAGCGCACAAGTAAAAATATTACAAAGAACAATTTAGTTACAACCCTTAGCCTGATATTTGCTATCGTCAAACTAACAGACGTTGGGATATTGAAGCGCGCTATTCAACACATTGCTGCAGAGATAATACAAGCTAAATCTCACAGAATAAATTTACTTATTTAACCCTAGTCCTACCAACGTTTTATCGTAACGTGTCCTACCAAGGTGTGCCTCACAGGCACACATCTATTTGTACACATTGTTGATAAATAATAGCAAAATATGCATTATTTATTTCATGTAGTAGGTATACAGTAAGATTAAAACATATAGAAAGAATATTGTGTGTCAGAAGATATAATTTAAAAATAGTACAAGATAGTAAAATATTTGAAAGTTATTTATGTAGTTTGCAATTTGTGCACGTGAGTATTTCCTTGAATGCTCACCACAAACGTTTGCTACACTTATCAACCTCATAACTGTGCCATTGACATTCTCTTTTCATGATGGGCAAAAATTTTGCGAAGTCTTCGTTTTTTAGAATATGCCAGTCAGGATGGATATTCTCCAAATGACAAATGAAGCTACTCCACCACATCAATTATATTGAAAAAATAGACCAAAGGCCACCTATTAGTTTTGCGTTTCACTGAATATGTATGTACCATCTGATCAAGTGTATCCACCCCTCCTTTCGTGGATTGTAGTACTTATTGATTTCAGATTTATTTTTATTTTCCTCATCAATGGTGGAGTCGTTGTGCATTGTAGATAATATATGACACAGCGATTTTTCTTAGGTACATAAGATACCAAAGTCATTGTCTTCTGAAAACCAAACAAGTTGCTTTCAATATTCCGTCGCTTGTGAGGTAAAAATTTGGTGGTATGCAGCGCTTATTTTTTCTGAGCGTTCCTACACAAGTTAGGCCTTTGGTAAGCAAACTGGATGCAAGCTCGTAGCTGGTGAAGAAGTTGTCGAACGTAATATTCCTTTTAGTTCTCAGAAAAGGTTCACAAAGGTCTTCAACCACCTTTTGCGCTAAGTTTTCTGCTCTGTTGAGACCTTCTTTTCCTAAGTACGGTATACCACGTAACGGATAACTAGTTCCACTATCGCATATCCACCAAATTTTCATACCGTACTTATTGGCTTGCTTGGCAGGTACTGTCGGAAAGATACACGACCTCTAAAAGCACCAGTTGTTCATCGATGGTTAGATTACTGCCAGGAAGATATATTTCAGCAAGTTTGTATTAACACGGTCCCACAGGTCTCTAATTGGTGCCAACTTGTCCTTTTGCTTTCGGAGGGTTCTGGTCGCTTTATCGTCAAAACGAATAAATCTTAGTAATTGAGTAAATCTATTTTGTGACATATACGCTCGATAAACAGGATTTCCATATAAAGGATTCCATAGCTCATTATAGTCCACCATTCCTTGTTTATTTCTTCCAGCAGTAATCAAAAGCCCCAAGAAAGCACGGATTTCAACGTCGTCAACTGGTTTCCACAAATCGCCAAGAATACGAACAGCCTCCTTATTAGTGAAAGTAACCACGATACCAATAACCGTATCATCAAAAAACAAATTGAATGCGTCACAAGGAATATCAACATGCACTCCAGGTGGAAGTTTCACTTTGTTCAAAGCTGTTGTAATTATGTTGTGTGCACGTGTTTTTCCCTTGGCAATCGGCGTGGCATTCCACTCAGTACCATCTTTTCCAATAAAAGTTTGCGAATGGCCGGGCGGTTCATCATTAGCATCACTATCGTCATTTCCTTCTTGTTCATCGCTTTCTTCATCGCCAGTTTCTTGATAATCCGCTTCACTAGAAGAGGTTTCGTCATTTGGCTCTTCTTCATCTTCACCATCATTTACATTCCTTCCCAAATCCTCATCACTTTCGTACAATGCATCGAGCAACTCCTTTTCAGTTAGTGGTCGGCGTCGGTCAGTCAACCAATCGGTCATACTTTCTACATAAATTTCAAAACCAAATAAGCATAAAACAACAAATCTATTTTTACTGGGGTCAATCAAACTTTATTTTGCTTACCTGGTCTATACTATACTCTCCACTAGGTAAAAGAAATAAATTAACCAATAGACACCTAAAACGGCCAATGCGTTCGTTAGGAAAGTCACCAAATACACTGATAGCAATGCAGTTTGTAAGCTGACTGTTTTAGCAAAACGCATTTAGGGAATTCCCCTTCATATGCAACTGGAAGTTCTTACATACAAGGGGAAAGTCCCGAAATATAAAGCATATCTTATTACGGGGGATTTACCCACATACCTAGTTTTAAATAACGTAGCAATGCATTTTATAGTATAATAACAGTATGTGCCTCAAAGACACACCTTGTAGGACGTGTCGGTAAATTATGTTTAATTTTTTTAGTAAAATAGGAAAAATATTTTTAAAAAATTTTTATGTCATTCTGTGTTAAATAGTTTATTTTGAGAATACAAAAATCCTCCAGTCTGTGGGCAGTTAACTTACAAAGTTCCAGCAATTTCAAAATCAATTGTGCCTCAAAAGCACACCTTGGTAGGTTTAGGGTTAATTATTTGGATACTACATAAAAAACGGGATGTTCCCATATTCGAAGAAAAATGCAAAACGTCATAACTTTATCATCGATAGATCACGACAACTCAAAGATTGGAGCTAAATATGAACCGAATATAATTAATTATTATATAAAGAAATCTGATCTAGACATCATGGTAAGTCATCGCTGTGAAAATAAGTACGCGTATCAGGTTGATATATCGTGGACTTGTAAGAAGGCAGTCATAACTCAAAACTATAGACTCTTGCTTTTAATGCAAAAACATCTCTAAGATGTGTATGTAATATGTGAATTTTTTTTACAACCAGCAACTCACATATCAACCACTAAGTATGGTATACAGCGATAGTGAGACCAATCATCATTTATGGATCAGCTTCGAGCAGAAGAACTTATCTAGTCGCCGTCAGAATTATCCTCTCTAAAGTGCAAAGACTAGCATTCGCCTCTCCATGTTGTGGTGGATATTTGGAAAAAAGGATCACACTCAGAGTAATCAAGAAAAGAACGACTAAGCAAAGGACATAATCTTTTTACGGTGAACAAACCAAACCTAACATGTAAAAAAATGAGCTTCGTGAAAGAATTTACCACAAAGTTTAGCAACAAGAGCGAGTGAAAAAGACCATCCCGAAATTCAATAGAAATGCCACCAAATGGCATACGCACGGCTTCAAAATGGCAAGGGGAACTGGAATAAGAATACGTGGGCGTAGAAACAAGTATTTCCAAAGCCAGGAAATTTTCCAAGTATAATCCAGATGGAAATATATGTTATTAAAAAAAAATGCATCCAGTTTAATATTGACAGAAATTACCGAAAGAAGATCTTTATTGTGTCTGATAGTCAAGCAGCTATCAATGCGCTGAGCCCATACGTAACCAGTTTCAAAATGTTTGGGAGTGAGAAGTAAAACGAACTAGACAAGGAACATGCTAACCCTTTTATAGGTATCGGAACACAAGAATGGGGCAGAATAGGTCTTATAGGCTGTAGTGTACGATCACCCTTCTTTTTTAAATACATACATTTATATAGAATATATTATTTATTAGTAAAATAACTCTTCTCTCAAGAGAAATGCCTATTTTTGAGAAAATTAGAAAGAGAACTTTGTCTTCCAATCATTCAAAACTGTTCCCCCAACGTACAAGTAACAGGAAACTTGTCTACAAAATTAAAGATTGAGAACATGCTAATAAAATCACTTGGACACAAAGTGTATATACTGCTCCGTCGATTAGTTCCACTACACCAGCACAATATGAAGACGCGTGGTGTTCTTAGTGTCTGCTACCAATACTGCTACACCCCTCACCGTAAAAGCGGAAAAGAAACCAAAAACCTGTAATATATATATTCTTTGACGCATTCAAATTGTAAGAATCATCCCTCACTTTCTGCAAAATGACATTTTTTTTAAAAATGAGATGCATCAGTGAAATTCCGTTTGATTCAATAATTTTTCAACAAAAAAAAAAAAGATATAAATATAAGCTTGTAGTTAAGCAATTTGTTTTCTACAACCACCTTAATTTTATCCAAAATTTCATCAAAGCATTTTACAAGCATCCTAAAATAAACATAAAATATTTCATGCTCCCGAAGTTGCTTAAAGATAGGAAAAAAATCTACATTTTTCTCTAGGGGAAAATTTATCTGATATATCCAAATCCTTCGTGTTTTTCCTAAAAATATTTGAACTAAATATTTGTATACCAATAATATTTGTGCACAACTAAAGTTAACCAACTTATTAACTAAATTTTCAGTAGATGGAATATTATTGAATACCTATTAATGTAAAATATTATGTTATGTTAAATATATTTAAATTCATTACTTATGGTTATAAGCTAATAAGGTATAAAATTAGATGCTAACCAATGATTTTGTAGAGCTGCAGAATTGCAGCAACCTCTGCCCGAAATACCGTCGTGTTCTTATTTCAACTCTTATGCCATGCTCACTTTTAAAGTTGTCTATATACTAGTCCGAGTCTGTTCTTATTAGAGCGCCTCTCTCTCACTCCTTATATCTGATATTATAACCGGATACTTTCCATCTAAATTTATTTTCTCAACCATGGCATCCCTTACATCTAATAATGTTTGATGGTAAACACCGTGCGATTTATTTATCGGTGCTTGACTATGCATAACTCTATACCTCATGGACCTAGAGTTCCTTTTATATGAATATGAGTGGTGCCAGGTTTAGAATTACTTCTGTTGTGGTGATAGGAGACGATATCATTGTATCCGTGGCACGCAGATACGCCAGTCTTTGCATGCCACTTAATGTTTTGGCTGTTCACGCCTACGATAACTTTGGCTACCATACTACTATTCTTTATATTATCATGGGTCTAATTACCCTTGTGATAACCATAGAGTCATCTTGGTGGTAAGGCCCTAATTTCTACACAGCCTCCTGCACTTGCCCAGAGCGATAGTGGACTTGCCGGTTGTTTTTGAGATACGTGGGTTCCATGTAAGTCTTTGATTAAACCATACCCAGGGTATATCGCCTCTCTGACAAATAGAATTATTCAACTTCCTATCACTAGTGGTCACGAGCATTCAACATTCTTTTTGTCGAGAACGTGACTACCTGTGTCTTCTAGCATTGACTGATACGACATCAGATAGTCGCACTAGTTTACATCATTTGTTGACCGTATTTCACCAGAATTTTAGAAAACCGCCCTTTTACACCTTTACCTTTGGCAGTGAACATTCTTCCTGATCAATTGTTCACTTGGGTTGGCCATAGAAGAGGAGACAATGCTAGACCCCGCGGATATCCCCCTTGCACTTCTACTTCGGTGGTAGCTTCGCAAATTGTGCATGTAATTATCCTTCCAAATTGGTTTTTATACATTACAGAAGCTTCGCTGTAACGCCTTTTCTCCGTAAAGCATTGAGAGTATATATCAAGAAAAGTGGTTATGGCTATTCTTTTGTCTTCTATTGACTTTGAAATTAGTTTGAAGCGCCTAATGCGACCTTTCAGCTGTTTCGAGTAAAAATCAGGATTGCGCATTCGCAATAAATATGCGAATATTGCGAATAAAAAATTTGCCTGTTAAAATGGATAATTTAGAAAATATTTAAATTCACTGAGATCTTAAAACGATCTTTTTAGCACAAACTTGCAGTTTACATAAGAATAATCATCAATAAACTCAAAACTAAACTTGAATTGACAAGAATAAGATGTAAAAAGTCGAAACGATTCGATTGTACCTGGCTAGTTTCGCTGTGGTGATTTAGAGAAATTTAATTCTCTGCCTGTGCGCATAAGCGCTTAATGCAAGTGTTCGTATAGTTGTCCCTAGGCTTTACAGCGCTTTGAAGATTTATGCGAGATGTGGTATCAGTCCCTCTATCCGCCTCTAGTGTAGGGCTGAAAAGTATCCATCCGTACCCGCAGATTTAAAAGGCAAAAATATGCCCTAATATACTCGATTCTTGTACGCATCGCGATTTTTGTGGCCAGCCTCCAATTTTCTGATATAATATGGTACGGGTGGATTTTCGCGGACGGAAAATGAACTTGAACAGTTTTTCAATGCTTTCTTTGTATGTGCTGATGAAGATCTCATCAGTTCTTTTGACGAAGCCAACTTCGGTCGCAGTGCTGCTACCCATCTCGAGAGCTATCCCATAGTATGAAAACTCTAACCAAAGATAGCTATCCTATATACCAAATCCAGTGTACAATACACCGATATCATTCAATACACAACGTATCCGAAATACAACGCAGTTTTGATTAATCATCTACCTTACATCCCAGTGTTACCGAAATTTTTTTATGCAACCACTTAAGGGCAATTCCGAATACCGCACGCATAATTTAAACAAAATAATTTCGATTTCTTTCTTTAATCTCAAATAGTTTTTTTTATTCATATTAAATAGATTGCATGGAAATTGTGTAAAAATACATATTTCCTCAATTAGTTAAGGGCTTAAACAAATTTTCCGAATACTTAGAAATACCGACGTAACATGTTCTCGTACGAACGCTGCAGTTAAAATTCACTAATAAGTACTGATTGTTTTAAATTAATTTTGAGAATTTTTTTCATTACTATTCCTAGAAGGCGTAAACGTAACGAAGCATAGTAAACAAATATTAGTAAACACGTTGTTCCGTTAAAATATACCATCTCCTAAGTCATGGTAACTAGTGAATAAACAAACAGTAACTGACAAGTGCGCAAATTAATGTGGAAAGAATGTTTTGAGAATTGATATTTGACGAGTATGTACATATACACAGTACCTGAAAAAAATCACATAATTACTCTTAACTTTCTAATCTCAAGGGTTACAAATGTTTATTTACTTTATTGCAATCCATATGACACTAGCATTTTATTAACATTCCATTTTACTCCACTGTTCGATGACCGCTTTTATTTATGGGCAAACATAATCTAAATTCACTGTAATTCGAATAAAATACAAAAAAAAATAGTTCAAATTTTTCCATACAAACATTTTCCATAAAAAGAAAGATATGGTAATTTGCTAATAAAACGCAAACTATTTTCAGGAATGCAAGATCCAATTGAACCAATACGAAAATGGGGTAATTGAAAATAGAACAGAGAAAAAAAAAATTGCAATAAGTGTCAATTTCATTTTTAAATCACCACAATTATTAAAAATTATTAGGATGCAGTAAGCTCTAATAAAAAAAAATAACTTGAGAAAAGGCACCTTAAAGTAAACGTCAATAAAAATGTTTGTGAAGAGTATATGTTAACTGTTTTATTCACCCGTTCATTTAAGTATTATATATACATGGTATCTCGGCCACATTTTCTAAATGATTTAATCTTTCTTCGTACTTCTCTTAAGTCATAAACGCACGGAGCTTTTTCAATTATTTAATATTTTTAGAACACTGTATATACTAGAACCAGTGTGTGAATTACTTGGCTGTAAGGATGCCATTACGGTTATATATGTACATATGCATGATATATTGCTGTCAAGATACGAAAATCGTAATGACGTCAATGTATGTTTTTTTTCGCTTTTGAATTACTAAAACCAGAAACCAGAAATAAGTGTATAAAAACTGGTATTGTGCTAGTTTAGTGTAGGTATTTTGATTTCCTTTTTAGTTCAATGCTAAAACTAATAAATAATATTATAATAAGTTACGTAGTTTAATTAAAGTTAGTGTAATCAATCAAAATGTATACTGCGTCAATAATAATTCCGATAATTTTTTGTTAATAATTGCCATTATTAACTATTTTGTCGGTGATCCATGGCTAATGTAATATGTTATTTGTTATCTAAGTAATTAGTTTTGAAAGGCAATATAATGTTTTCCTTAGTTTTGTGTTTTGTTTTGGAATTTTTTCTAAGCTAATAAAATATTTTTCTATTTACCATATAATACCCTAATTTATTTTAATTTATAAATTAAAATAAATTAAGTCATATACATCTTGTTTCTTGCTTCTTGTACAGCTGGCATGTTTTACTTATTGTGTTGGTCTATTCGGAGAATGTAAGAAAGCACGTAGTATATTAAATAAGGATTAGGATGCAGCACTTATCGATTCAAATGAAGCTTTCTAGAAGCCAGTCGTTAATTTCTGAACAATGCGAAATCGAGAATGTTATTACTGTTATAGCAATTTCAACGATTTTCAATTCTTTTTTGTTACGATTTGAACATTTTTTTATAAACAATAAATTTTTAAACAAAATAGCATAAAATTAGTCTGTTTTTATGTTGTAAAATAGTGTCAAATATGTTTTGTTTGTATCCTTCTTCAGTCAGTTGCTATCTTTTCCAAAGGGGATTGAATATAAGTATCCTATATATAATAATAATATATATATATTATTTGTAACAATAATAAATATGTAAAATGCCTCGAATGTAAATAACTGAATTTTAATATTTTTTACTGCAATTATATTTAAAAAACTTCTAAATATGTTTAACAAATTTTATATGTTGAAGAATATAGAAATCATAATAGTGGTCCTTCCCATTCAAAGTTTTATTTAAAATCTATAGCATTCCATGTTTCGGCGATATGCCATCATCAGGTAATGATTTACGTTGATTATTAAATTACAATGAAAAAAGTCGAACAACACTCCATAGAAAAAGTGATTTTAATTTAGTCAATTCAAAAGTTAAATTAAAATGAAGAGGGAGATACAATTTTGAATGATCGGTGGAGAATGTATATAAGTAGGTAGTATCAGGGTTAAGAATATCTTTCTACATCCACGGAACGAAGGAGGAAAAGAGAAAATAGCTGATGACAGAGGTGTGTGAAGAAGGTATACCTTCATACGAGGGATTTATGTATGTAGTACCTAAAATAATTGAAAACAAACGACCAAATCGGAAACACGAGGCGACAACCTATTAAGACAAACACAAAATGTAATTGTTAAGCTATGGAGGGAAGAAACTACACCAGCAAATTGGAGAAACGGAATGCCAGATAAAACCAGATAAAAAAGATAACGGACTCACTGTAAAAATTACAGCGTATACCGCTGTAATTGTTACAGCAAGTCATACCAAATATTTAAGTAAATATACAAAGAACATTTGGGAGAATATCAACATTGGTGTAAGAAGGGGAAATCACCTATAGACGCAATTCACACTTTGACACAAACTATCGAAAATGTTACGAACATGCCATCGACGTACACAGACTTTTTATTGTTTTCAAACGGCTT
>RXPK01003945.1:0-42903 GCA_004143645.1 Protaetia brevitarsis | reverse complement strand
ATTGGGCTCACCTATTATTGAAGTACCTAATATTTAACCTAAAACTTACCCTCATATAGAAATCTAATACCTCGACCATTTTTCCTAAGTTGTTAAAATCTAATATATATGTAGTAGTTATAGGTAACATAAACACTTAACACTAAACCGTAATATACACAACACTAACTAAAAGTAAGTTTAAATTTATATACAAATTTTATAATAGTTTAAACATATCAAATACACCAATTAACGCAAGAATAAACTAAGACCGTCAATAAAATGGCATCTGCGGCACTAAAAAACTAACAACCCTGGCGCATTCGACACTTGGATTTATTTACAAATTTACCGGAAAGAGATACGGTCATGCGCAACAGTCAAACAGGCAGAGCCCCCTACACGTTGCCTGGAGCAAAGTACGACAAAGAAAAATAGATTCGCTTTTACAAGTACACGACAGAAACAACAAATACGGATAAATTTTTAGGGCTTGTTACCGGTCTGTTGGTCTGTGATATAAACAAAGCTGGAGTGAATGCGCATGCGCAAGCATGGGTGCGCACTGCAAACCAGAAACAGTGCCTATCACACACACGTTAAAAAAAAATCCGGCCAAGAAATATAACAAGTGAACTAACTAGATAATCTGTAACATAAGCAGTGTTGCCAACTCGTGGAAAATTTCCCGAGTTCGTGGGAAGTTTGAAGTCGAAGGAAAAAGGGAAATAGCATGGGATGCGCGGGAAATTTAAAAATTAAGATTCAATGTGATTTAAAAAAACTTAATGTTATACTCCAATTTACATGTGATTATTACTTATATTTATATCTAGTTTATTTTATTGGTAGGACTGGATCTTAACCGCGTCTTCACGAGATGTGCAAGATCCATATCTTGTATATTGGCACCATGGTTTTGCGCATTCGTGGGAATTTTGTTTAAAAAAAGGGAAATTGTGATAGTTATCGCGCGGGAAATCGTACTATGCTTAAAGGTTGGGAACACTGGACATAACCTTAAAACAGCACTCTTTTCGAAAGGACCATAGATAAGGTAAGTTGGTAAAGATGGGTAACAACCTGTAATTTACCGATACTTGGTTAACAGCGCCTCCCTACGAAAATGGTCTCAGAACTAACACAGCTATGTATACAACCGCGCGTTATTTGAAAATATTAATATTTAAAAGGTTTGTGAAGAGATAAGTGATAAGTATTTAATTTATATAAAATATATTTCATATGTGTAGAAATGACCAATACTTCAAATACAAGAAAAAACCATTAGAATTAAAAAAAATGAGACATACCTGTTGTTGGTTCTGATAATGGCAAAAATAAACTTGGTACTGCTGTTTTCAAGAGATACATATTTGTTACCCTATCTTCCTCTTTGAAGTGAATGTGACACACTCTACAATTTTTGAAGATAATTGCAGGGTTCTGAGTATCTAATTTTGGGTTTCTGCAGGCTTCAATCCACTGGTTAAACCGTTGCAGGTCAGTATGTGGATTAGGGAAACGATGCCTACTGGATTCCCTATCTTTGCATCCAGTTACCGCACACTGCCAACGCCTCATATTGGCAAATCTATAATCCCGATATATAATAAGTAATAGAGTACATACACACGTATACTTACCGAATGAAATAGTATTTAATCGTCAATTACAATATTAAAAAAGTCTTAATGATCCTATACTAACTATATACACTATAAAAAGTAACTATGTACACTATGGAATAACTAGATACATCAATTAGATAGCTAAAAATCAAAAGAATCACCAACGAACCAATACCGCACAACAAATGCTGAGATGGTGGCGTGTACTTGACATTCACTGATGCCAATCCATCAGAGAGTACCAATAGATACATAGAATATTCCCCAAAATTTCCGGCATCAGCGCCTCTGCCGAGAATGGTCCTCAAGCTTATTCATAGTCTGACGTCACTATACGACATGAATACCAATCCCTATTTTAGTGCGCATCACACCTGAGAGGACGATTTATTGGTATTTTCATTGTATTTTTTTCTTTTACTCAAAAAACAAAAACGAATACGTATTTTGGATTCGGGAAGAAACGATATCTGCATTAATGTGCATTAAATCGCCAAGTCAGTGATCTTCATTTGGAATTACAGCTATATTCTAGTTTTTCTTATAGACTGCTTATTCAGCAAATTATCGCTTACAACGTTTACGACAGAGGATGTGTAATTAGTCAAATGGATGTACTTGCGAAACTGTTTACTCATTGAATTGTATCCTATGGAATTGCAATGGCATCTAACACATTATAATAACACATCACAGTGCTGAAGTAATATGAGAATGACCAATGTGATATGTTTCTGTTTCTATTTACCTCATGTTCGTATATGTGCTTATAGATTTAATCAAGTTAGACGGTTATTAGTGGTCTTTATTTCTTCTAGCCCGTTGAAAAGCAACAGAAATGCATCAATATCCTTGGTTGCTCATTTGTCATGGGCTTCAAATTTCCTTGACTAAAACACCATTCTAGTTCTAAGGATACAGTTCAATGTGCTTCCTTGTAGGAAACTACCTTGAGGTACTGCAATGCCATTTTTCTTTTCATCCTTTGCGGGGCACTTTCTTTCATATGTTCTCCATTGCTTAGTAAAAGTATCGCTGGATGATGTGGAATGTGGTGGTATTTCATATTCTACAAAGGAACAGAAATGAATGTGTATCCGACAGTATTAACAATAAATGATATTCGGCATACCTGTTCCTTCGTATTTTATAGGCACGGCAGATTTTGATAAAAGTTTACGTTTGCTATTAAGTTGTATATCGAGAGGTGCGAAGTGCTTTTCACAAATCAGCTTATTCTTTAAAAGTTCAATGTCCATTGTTGCGATTCCAGTGTTCCCACAATTTTTTATCCATTGTTGTGCCCTTTCAACATCTTTTACCGGAAACTTAAAGTAAGATACATCCTTATCTCTCTTCGAACACCGCCAACAATTAATATACACGCACATATGACCTGCGGTAGTCATTCTGTATCACGTATAACGGTACAACGCTTCTCAGCAAGTATTTATTATATGTATATCTTATTTGTCGACGCCTCGATCCTCGATTTAAACCAAATCGTTGAGAATCGAGAATCTCGGGGTCAAAACAACAAAGCGCCATCTATATTTCGAGGTCTGCTTCAGCCACATTTTATCTTGCCTGGTTGCAAATCTATAATGTTTTACTATTCCTGTGTCCTGGGTGTTTTTTTATATAAACGAAAACAATATAATATGCTTCACAACTTTATAACTCAATTATTTAACAAAATAAAATTACAACAGAGACATAATTTAATATTTTAATAAACATAAAATTAAAATTATGTATTGAATTTTAATTAAAACAAAAAAAATTACTGATTTTATCAATAACCAAAATGAAATATTTATGTACTTCATGTAATTTTTTATATTTTTACAACTTCTTATAGATATGTAACAGAGAGAAGTTTTTAAAGAAAGAAATCGAAGCGTATTATACACATTTTTTGAATAATTATTACTGGAAACCAAAAAATAAAACGAAGATATTCACTATTTGATGTTGATTTTTTGGAACAGAAGGGCCCAGTGAACCAAATTCAAATTTCCCGCAATTATTTTTAGTAACTTCAACATTAAAGCATGAAATTACCTAGGATTTTGTATTAGATTAATAGTTATTTGAATACCTTTAAGTTGAAGTTACTAAAAACAATTGCGGGAAATTTGAATTTGGTTCACTGGGTGGGGACACACACAATACTTCGAGACTACCACTAACAATATCGATATTTCAATGGCGATTAATTTGGAAATTAATTTGGCGATATTTATGCGCGTAATGTGGATGTATTGTAACTCCAATATAACTAACGATATTCATATTATGTATAAATAATGTGATTTTGTAGATGTATATCCCGTTTTTAAGAAATATTTACATTGGCCCTATTTGCGCCAATGTGGCCAAGCCATAGAAATAGTTCCTTTGTGATATTTTAAGATTAAAAATACCGGGCGTTCAATTCTAATCAATATCCTTGCCACTATGGCGCTGTTTACAATGACCAACCTCCACCACGAATGGCGCTAACTTCTGTCAGTTGTTTATAAATTACTATTACAAAAACATAACCTATAAAGCTATTATTTGATCTTTTGATTCTTTAGTTCTTGTGTGTTATATAGATAAATGAGAGAAATCCACAATGAAGTGGAAGTGCTGTGTTCCCAATTGTGGTAGAAAGTTTCGCATAGGCTCTAAGGAGGTTCATTTATTTCAATTACCTACAGACCAAGTATTGTAAGTACGAATTTAATCTTAATTCTTGGTTATTAATGTGCGTGTTTAAAACATAATTGCAATTATATTCCCCTTGTGATAAGTATAATACAAGCTAACAAAGCTAAATATTTTTACAGACGTGATAAGTGGATTGCAAATGTTGGGGGTCAGGATATTCTAAAACCAAAGGCGAAAGTGTGTGATGTACATTTTGACCTATGCTATTATAAAAGTGAAAAACGAAATAGATTGGAAAAGGATGCCATTCCTACTTTATTTCTGCCAGGTAATGCATTCTTGTGTTCATAACATTTGGGTCTGTTTACATTCACCTAAGACAAATAAGAGTTCAAGCTATACAATATTACCTACCTGTTTACATAAAAATAAGAAATATAACTGAATACTACATACTAAAAAATTAATTTTTAGTCGTTTTGAAAACCGTCTGGTGTTTTCCAATATGAAATTTTAGTACTCGTTTGGTGTTCAATACATCATTAGGATTTAGATCTGAAGCAACACATCACAAATATAAAATGTAATTTACAATTTTATACTTTTATGAATTTGTTTAAATTTATGGTTTGCTTTTGATCTGCTTGCCTAATGATGCATTGAATATCAAACTCATCAAATTTAAATACATATACTTGTGGATTAGATCTTTTTTTGAATAATTTTATCAATAAAGCAATTTGGAAAAATATAACTTCATGATAGATCTACAAAGACATGCATGAATAAAGCCTTATTTATTCGAATTTCTAGCAAAATTAATCATATAAAAAATTTAAATCTTAAGTTTTAGTTATTTATGTACCAAGGCAGAAAAGTGACTCTTTTAATTGCATTTACTATTATAAATGGAAATAAATCAAAGCTAAACTCTTTTACATTTCGTTAATTCTCAATTATTTTAACTTTCCAATATTTTCTTAATAATTTTTAGTTTTTCCTCAAACTTCGAACATATAAAATTTACCTGTAACAATTCTTTCTTTAGATTCTCAAGTTGATAATGCATTAGAAAGCACTAGTACAAATAGTACTGCTAAAGTACTTGGTGATGATAGTAAATCAACAAAACTTACTCCAGAAATAGTTAAAAATTGTGGTTCTGTACTCGAAGTATTGAAAGAGCAGAGTCTAAAGCTTCAACTTCTAGTAAGTTTGCGTTACTCACAAAGAAGTATATTAAAAATGTTCAATGTTCTTTTTTCTATTGGTAGATAATTTTTTTCTGGATCAAACAGCACTCAAAATATTATTGACCGAGTTAACAAGAAGCAAAAGCGGTAATGAGATAGGTAATGAAACACAGATGGTTGACGGAGAATATCCAGTTATAGATCTGTGTGATAATGAATCTAGCCATAATGTCAATTTGACTCAATTTCAGATGCCTGTTGATTCAAATTTCATTACAAATGAAGGTAAAATAAATATTTCTTTTTTATCTTAAAGTCATTCTCTATATTAACATTTCCTGCTGTGTTTAACATATGATTCTTACATGATTTTTTTTTTATTTTAATTTCCTTATTTAATAATTCTAGATATGCCATTATTAGCATTAAACAATAATCTTTGCTCTTTAACCCCCAAAACGTAATAACTACCTTGTAAATAGGATCAGATCCTGCCAATGTCCTTTTCCCATTCGTTATTTTTCAATTATTTTCTCTTCCCAATACTTTTTTAATTAATTTTTCATTAGGTGTTTCCCCGAGCTTAGATGATGCTACTAGTAAGTAATAAGAGTAGTCCGCGACAAGAGTGAAGACCCAAAACTGACTCCGAAAATAGTCGATGTTAGAACGCTTGCACCAGGTAAAGCTTCCAAAGTATTTCACATCACAACAAATAATGTCCCAAAACCTCACGAGAAGAAAACTCCATCCAGTTCCACTGTCAAAAATGGCAGTTCTGTAGTTGGAATATCAAACAGCATAGTAAGCTATTCACAGAAATGTGTATCAAAAATGTTCAATGTTTTTTTTTTTTATCTGCAGATGCAATTGTTCTGGATCACACAGCGTCTAAAAAATTATTGGCAGAGTTGTTAAAGAAAAGCAAAGGTCATAATCAGATAGGAAACGAAATACAGACTGTAAATCCTATAATAGATCTGTGTGACGATGAATCTACCAATAATGCCAATGCGGTTCAACTTCCTATTGATTCAAATTTCATTACAAATAAAGGTAAATTATTCTTCATCTTTTTTGTCTTAAAATCGCCCTTTATTAACATTTGCTGTAGTTTTTAATAATCACAAATATGATTCTATCTTAATCATGTTAATATCCTTTTCGCATTCGTTATTTCTCAATTAATTTTACCGTCCTAACATTGCTTTAATTAACGGTTTCAGATGTTTTCCAGAGCTTAGATGATGGTGTGAGAAATTTGATAGAAGTAATCGATGATGAGAGTAAAAACGCAAAACTCACTCCAAAAATAGTCGACATCAGAACAGTTACACCAGATGAATCTCCTAATAAATCATTTCACACAAAAGCTAATGATGTTCCAGCGACTCACGAGACGAAATCTGCACCCAGTCCCATTGTTAGGAATGGCGGTTCAGTACTTGAAATATTAAAACAGCAGAGTCAAGCTTCCCCTTCTAGTAAGTTTGTGTTATCCACATAGACGTATATTAAAAATGTTCAACGTTTTTTTTTTATCTGCAGATAAAATTTTTCTTGATCAAACAGCGTTTAATATATTATTGACTGAGTTAATAAACAGTAAAAACGATAATCAGATAGGCAGTGAAATACAGGTAGATGAAGCGGCGAATCCTGTTATAGATCTGTGTGATAATGAATCTATCCATAATGCCAATTCGATTCAACTTCAGAATCCTGTTGATTCACAAGGTAAAATACGTTTTTCTTCTTTTTTTTTTGTCTTAAAGTCATACTGTATTAACATTTCCTGCAGTTTGTAGCAATCACCAATGTAGTTCTACCATAATTTTTTATTTTAACATCCTTATTTAATTCTAGATTAAAAACGTAAATATAACTACCATTGTAAATAGAATTAAATCCTGCCAATGTCCTTTCCGCATTCGTTTTCATTTTCAATTATTTTATCTTCCCAATATTTCTTTAATTAATAACGGTAGGTGTTCCTCCGAGCTTAGATGATGATATGAGTAATTTAATAAGATTCCGTGACAAGAGTGAAAACCCAAAACTGACTCCGAAAATAGTCGACGTTAGAACACTAGCACCAGGTAAAGCTCCCAAAATATTTGACATCAAAAGAAATAATGTTCCAAAACCTTATGAGAGGAAAACTCCATCCAGTTTCACTGTCAAAAATGGTAGTTCTGTGCTTGGAATATCGAAACAGCATAGTAAGCTATTCACAGAAATGTGTATCAGAAATGTTCAATGTTTTTTTTTTTATCTGCAGATGCAATTGTTCTGGATCAAACAGCGTCTAAAGCATTATTGACTGAGTTGTTAAAGAAAAGCAAAGATCGTAATCAGATAGGAAACGAAATACAGACTGTAAATCCTATAATAGATCTGTGTGACGATGAATCCACGAATAATGCCAATACGGTTCAACTTCCTATTGATTCAAATTGCATTACAAATAAAGGTAAATTATTCTTCATCTTTTTCTGTCTTAAAATCGTTCTTTATTAACATTTCCTGTAGTTTTTAATAATCACAAATATGATTTAACACTGAAAAACTAATTTGTTCAGAACAACAAATAATTATAACATTTAATCACGAAAAATTAGTTAATTCAGCAAGATATCTTGTTATTTCAAATAAATAAATACGTTGGTTCAATTAATCAAATATTTCTTTACCCATATTCAACTCAATATTTAGTTTGCTTAAACAAATGTGGTATTATCAAACAAATCGCTTTTTCAGAACGCCTCACCACAAATTCCACTAAATTAGGCGCACATTCCAATAGCTTTGCTATCATTATCATCAGCAGTAAATGAAGTAAAATAATAATAATAAATAATAAACTATAAAGATTAGATTTTAATTTTAATACCCCTAGAACTGAATTCAGTAAAAGGTATTTGTTTTTATAAATTACCATACTTTCAAAACCATTAATTGGGACATTGTTGTTTACGTTTTTAACTAATTATCTACTTTATGATTTTCTTCAAGGGTATTTAGAGTTACATTACATTTATCTAACTTTATTAATTCAAGATGAATCACGTGCTCCTTATAACGAACTTTGATTGGCCTTTTAATTTGCACAATGTATACTTGATGACAATCTTTATATGATATTTTATAATTCCTTTTTTTCTTTCTTTCTTCTTTGACCTTTTTATATTCTAGAATGGATATATTTTTTTTTGGTTTATAGGTCCGATTTTCATACCTCTATTGTAAATAACTTTATTTTTTTCTATTTTCTAAAAGTTTTATGAATTCATTTTAAATTAATCAATTTTATTTAATTGATATTTTTCTTCATACACTTGTTTTTACAGGTTTCGAAAAACGTCGCAAAATATATATAAAAAGCTTAACACCGGAAAAAATACTTCCGATAGAAAAGTCCAATACCCTTGTTTCCAGTATATGTTTATCTTTATTGTGATATGTCCTTTACAATTTGGGGGATGTTCCTAACAATTGCAACGAAACGTAGTATGAATGACAAAGATTAATAAAATGACCCCATAAAAAAGCTGCGTGAATTAATGGAACCTATAAAAATAAACTTGATATTTTAGAGAATCCTGGTTTTTCTAAGCTATCTACTTGATCCTTAGTATTTTCTAAAATACTTTTAAGACTATTGCTAGAAGTTGGAGCAATTTCTAAGTTGAATTTAGAGAAAATCTTTTGCAGGCATTTTGTGTAATTTGGGAAAAAATGTTAATTTAACATATTCATTAGTTCATTCGTTTGTTAGTTTCTAATATACTTACATTTCTAATTCTTATTCAATGTTTATGTAATTTAATAGTATTAAAAACAACATTATTACGACCCTCCCATGCTTTCTTATTTTAACATCCTTATTTAATTATAGAAACGCTATCATCAGTATTAATAATAATAATAATGTTTATTTTGCCCAACAGATAAGTAAGCAAAAAAAGCTTAAAAACTTTAATTAAGGAAATGTCAATAAGTATATTTAATTTATTCTTCTGTTCTGCCGACATGTTTGGGAGTACCGCAGGGTTCAATTCAGGGACTACAAACTCTGAAAAGATTTAAATCTACTTGGCGAATCTATCTACCATAGCCAAGCTTTTTTAGTAAGCTCGCGTTATGCAGGATTTAAATGCTCTCAACGCTGTTTTTCATTCCCACATGATCTTTTCATAATTTCTGATTTCAACATCTTTATTTAATTTTAGATACGCCTTCATTAGAATCAAGCAGTGATTTATACATTTTAACGTCCAAAAACCTAAGTACAATATGCCGGATCTGTTTGAGGGAAAAGGACGTCTCAAAATTATCTGAAAACAACTATAACGAAAAGACGTACGCAGAATTATTGGAATTATGTTCTGTGATCAAAGTAAGATGGAAAAAAGTTGTTTTATGTTGCTAACTTACATTTTTATTTTTCGATAAATTAACAGTTGCAAGAACATCCGTCACTCTCACAAAACATCTGCTCGGGTTGTGCGGAGGAACTATGCAAGCGTACAAATTCCGACAGAAGTGTTCCAACTCCGAGCAGACCCTGATCAACTTCAAGGCGGAATTGGCAAAGTTCGAAGAATGGAATAACAGGATGTGCGAACGTAAAAGAAATCTAACTTTGAGTTTCCACGATTATGACCACACTTTAAGCGAAGACGATGTTCAGAGTCTAACGAAACCTGAGAATCGACGATGTACGCCTCAAAAAGAGTATAAAAAACATTTTTATTTGACGAAAGAAGGATTCTTCGAAGAGAGAAAGGGTGTCAAGTTCAAAGTAATCGACGAGGCAAACGCTAAGAATTTATTGGATTGGAATACGCTGTGTAATGATGCAGATGATGTTTTATCGCCCCCAGATTCGATATTGAGAAATGCTCTGATTCGTAATTTAAATAAGAGAAAAATGATGGCTTACACTCGAGCTACTAATAAAATTAAAACTTCAAACTCTGTTATAAGAAAGAAGCCGAAAGCGCCGAAAAAACAGAAGAGGGAATCTGAACCAAAAAAGAAGAAACTCGTAGTTCCGGGAATCTGCGAAATTTGCCAAGAACCTTACAATACCGTCGACGAATATAAACAACACGCGAAAGCCACGAGGCATTACTTTAATCCTTACGTCTGTCAGTACTGTGGGAAAATCTACCCGACCGGGTATCGCTTAAAGACGCACACCAAAATAAAGCACGAACAGACAAAAGGCCCACATGTGCGAAAAGTGCGGGCAGTGTTTCACAACCAAAGGTTCCTTATCAATGCACCAGAAAACGCACATAAAGACACATAAATATTACACCTGCAAAGTTTGTAAAGCCTGTTTTCGCACACCACAAGATGTCATCCGTCACACTAGGGTCTTGCATAAAACTAGCGAAGAAAAAACTGTCTGTTGCGAATTTTGCGGGGACGTTTTCACGCACGTAGGCACCTTGCGGCATCACACGAACCGACTGCATCTCAACATAAAGCTACACTTCTGCCAAATCTGTAATAAGGGTTACGAATTCAAGAGCGCCTTGAAGAGACACATGATGACCCACTCGACCTTGCAATACGATTGCAGATTTTGTAATAAAACTTTCAGGAAAAGGAGTCCATATTTGGAGCACATAAAAACGCAGCATCCCGGTACCGATGAGAATACGAGAGAAGAGGACGAGATCAAATGGATAGAATGCAATTATTGCGATAAAGATTGCCGTAACAAGCAATTATATTCGATACACGCTCGGGAAGATCATAAGGAAAATATCTGTATCTATTGCGACGCCCTCTTCGAATCGACTGACGAGATAAACGATCATTTAAAAGCGCAGCACGCGGATATTCCCAATTTCAGCTGTCGTTATTGCGGTAGATGCTTCCGGAATCGCAAAGTTTATTTTCTCACTTGGATAAACACCGTGCTAGAATCTATCAATGCAACCTGTGCTTTAGAAAGTTCCCCAATAGTATGCGTTTGAAGGTACACATGTGCATGCACACCAGGGAGAAAGGGCAGGCGTGCCAGTATTGCGGCAAAATATTTCAGCACAGTTCCGGTCGTAAAATACACGAAAGGTTGCACACTGGGGAGCGTCCTTATGTTTGTGATATTTGTGGGAAAAGAGATATTTGTTCGAGTAATTATAAGAAGCACCGAAAAACTCATATTTTACCCGTACCTATTAATGAAGGTACAAATACGAGTGAAATTATTGATGGGAATATGGAAATTTAACAAGCACTGACTGGGATAAAAGCCACGCAAAAGAGAAAGACTGTGATTACATTAGAAGAATTTTTTATATATTAACAAAATGATGTTACTATTTTAACGCATTTTGTATTTTACTTGAGAACTTTCGTGTTTAAAAAACTTTGGTTCTGATAAAACCAATATTTACTTTTAACTTAAGCGTTCAAGTTTCTGTTATGATTAAAGTTATTGCAATAAGGTAAATGTTTGGTCCTTTAACGTTTACTTTTAAATTTTAGAGAAAGTTATATGTTTAATATTGGATAGAAATGAGCAAATGAATATTTTTTTTACATAGTGTCGAGTTTTATTCAAAGCTTCTACTACAAAAAAAAAAACTTTCCAGATGTAAAATTTAAAAATTCATGCTTAAGATTTGAAAAAAAGAAAGACAAATTCGCAATGGCGTTTGGCGGCTATATTTGCAACTAATAATCGCAAAGTGGGTACGAAAATAACCTATATACTCAAACAGACTGACAATTGACGCAAAGTCAATTGAAACACAGACAGAAAATCGCACAACATCAATAGCTTTGTTTGTTTGTGTGCTTGGAGCAGTATCTACTGACGTCATCAGAGTAACTTGAGAGCGTCTCAGAGTTGGATTTAAAGATGGTACAAACAAACGCGCTCGATTGCAATATAAGCTTAATTTTATTATTTACTATTGTCAGATTGTCACAGTTATTATGAATAGAAAAAGTCAAAATAATTTTTCAAATTAATGAATCTAGACTACAATAAAAATGCATCATATACTAGTATTTATGTATCTACCAAGTGAAGTTTTTAAAATATAATGATCGTTCTTTACATCAATCACATTGGTATCATTATATTATCCGTATCGTGCATATTTGATGCCGGTATAAATCGGATTACATTTACAAACGACAGTTTACAACACGATATTTGTGATATCGTGTTGTATCACCTCTTTGTGATCTGGATTTGCTTGCTCTAAACAAACAAACACGCACAAATCATGCTGTAAAATACAAACAAACGCGTAAAATTCCTTGGATCTGCTTAGATCAGACAAACAAACAAACCTAATGTCACTCCTATAACAAAATGGAACGGCTTTATAGGTTAGATTTTTGCTTGTAAACAAATTCAAATAGTTTTAGTTACAACTTCATCCACCTATGCGACACCGCGAACTTCCTTGGGCGCCATGTTTGAAACCCATGTTACACTAACATTATAAATATCCAATTCCTTATTCCTTATTCACATGACGGTCTTAAAATTTAGTCAACACAAAGATCACCGAACGCTATATAAGGAATGCATTGTGGCGAGATATTCAAATTTGATTAGTCTTTGAAAATATGCTTGATATTGTAGAAATTAGTTTACATGATTAATTTCCACAATAACAAACCTAAAAATTGTTAGTGTAAAAGTGATTAAAAAACAAGTTAGAGATGAGACTGATAATACATGCTTGAAATAAACGTTGATAATAATTATACATCTTAAGGTATACAAACAATTTAAACAAAGTTGAAAATTTAATAATTTTCAATACACATAATATACCTAATTAAACTATCAATAAAAAATTATACATCTTGATAAGTAAACATTAATTTTATTATAAAAGCAATTTCAAAAATAAATAGCAGTATTTATTAGAAATAAATACAGATAGCTACCTAATATATACTTACCTTCAATCATCTTTTTCACCATTCACCTTTATTAAACACTTGAAAAGCCGATTTTTAATATTATCTGTATTTCTAATATCTATACTCTTTAAAATATTATGATTTTTACTCCATGTAAGTAAATAATAGAAAACAGTAATAAAAACATTAATAAGCCATGTTGTAAGCATTTAAAATTGTATCACACATATGCGTTTAATGTATCCATTAATATTTGCAAGATATTATTTTTATGCAATATTTAGGCATGAAATACAGTTATCAAGAATTTTTAAATATGGAGTATTTGGAGTTAATAATTTATTTGGGCTGTACCCCTTTTCAAAAATTAAAACAGTGTGTTGTTCTTTTTTATTCGAAATTAAATTGCAGAACGACCCATAATTATTAAAAATTTCTTTGCCACATACTCCACAACATAAGCATAAATTTGCGCAATGCCACTCAAAGGTTCTGTTGGAAGAGAAAAAGTATCCTCTTCCTCATCCTGCAAATGTGGCAAAAGCTCAATGCCTTCTATAATTTGGGCCCCGTATATATTATTTAAATCAAGTCAAAGCTCAGTTGTTTTCATCTTTCTCGCAATTACTGCCAGGTGAGTAACTTTACATCAAATTTATTATTAAGTTCTTAAATGAATTTACAAACACACTGATATAGGTATTTTCGTAACAATTTATAACAAAGAAAAAACTTACGATGAGGTAGCATTAGATCAGGCACACTGTCTACTTTTAGGTTTGTCCTGTTTTTGGTCGCAATAAACTTCATGCCATTGCTGAAGTGGGCATCACACACACGATAACTTGATCGCTTTTCATATTTTATGTCTCGCCTAGTAATTAATTTGAGTCCATATTTGAAATCTCTGTAAAAGAAGTAAATATATTAATACTAGAAATTATGGAAATTAGGTACTTAAACACATTTTCATGGAGAATGTTTCAGACAGTTACATCCTGTTTACTTTTGTTACTTTATAGTTATACTTACATCCACTTCCAATGGTAGAATCCGCATTACCGTTTCCCTGCTTGTATTTTTACAATCCGGGACGCAACAATAAAACACCATGGTTCCGCAGTGTAAACACAAACGGAGCACTAACGGAAACAAAAGAAACGAAGTGTCTCTAGAATTTCACGTATATATTTAGGTCTATATTTATACCTAACCTAACCTCCTAATCATCAACAATTCGTAAATATAAATATATGCCGGTTTTTCCTGATTGGTGAACACAATATGACGTAAGCGATTGCAGCACTCGGTGTCCTTTGTCTACACTGGCGCCCTCTCTGTAAATTTGACAGTGCTGTTGGAAATCCTGCATGCCGACCCGCTGAAAACCACAAATAACCCATGCCCCCTTCTGGTCTTATTTCTTCACTGTATAAACCCGATAAACCCATTATTATAAACAATAATATGTGACAATAAATCAGTTGTGATTACGGATATAAACTCATAAAATGTAGTTGAATAGGAAACTATAGGCGATATCAAGCGACATCTATCCAATTATTAAGTTCTAATCCTCGCACTACTTTATTGGACGATAGATGGCGGAACCGACAACACTTTAAAACCATCCCTGCAAATCGCTATTCAATATTTTTTAATTTAAAGTATGCAGCTACAAGGAATGCGAACATGCAATTATTAGGAGATTTTATTTTTTAATATTTGTGTAGCTCTATTTCCTATACAAAGCGTCAACTATCATAGCGTGGGTGGAATCATCAGCCTCGTACGCAGCCATTTTGTTCCTACTCTAGTAATGGAAGCTATAGAACATCTTATGTGAGATCAGTGCCACCAATAATTCTATGGTTTGAAAATTCCAAATACCACAGAAGACGAAACCCATAAAGGAAGGTATAATACACTTAAAGATACTTTTAGATTATTGAAAAATTGGTTTGCAGTGGTTTTATTTACTTCAATATCATAGAGTATAAGCTATTTTAAACGTAGTAAACACGTTGAGAATAAAAAGTTGTGTTTATTTAAATTGTGCTTTGAGTTGTAGATGTGTAATTGATCTGTAAATTGAAAGAAATTAGGCAATTAAAAAAATGCAAAATTAGTAATTTATATTGATGTTATTGCTTCCAGACTTTCCAAAACACGCAATTTAAATTTTTTCAAATACTTTTTATTAGTATTATTAGTGCCATTTAAGTATATTTTGTGTCTAATAACCTTTATTTGTGCTTGCGATCTGACACTGTTGCTTAAAACAAAAATATACATTCCAACTTCGAATTTGATACATTAGGCTTCTTTCAAAGGAATAATTTAATCCTCGCTAGGAGGATGTGTTATTCTAGTAGTTAAATCAAGCTTCATATATTAAATACTAACTTTGGATGATTCAATATGAATCGTTTATGGTAAATCATCTCTTTACATCGACAGAAATTTAAAATTATGTTAAGATGTTTCAATTACCTCGCAAAATTATTACATTACCACTGACTTTTATGTACATATTGGAAGCTGTAAATTTCAAGCATTTATATTTCCCCTCTTTAGAAATGTGCAACATAACCTAAAAAATAAAACACTGATTTTTTTTATTCTAAATTAAAATATGCCGTTAAAATCCGTGTGTGAACTATAAAATATATCTTTGCCAAATATTAAAACACCATCATTAGTCGTTTTAAACACAAATTGTTAAAAATAAGCTTAACTTTACAATTGCAAAAATTGTATTCTTTTCTGTAATCTGTCAAGGTTGTGAGTTGTGTTGAGATGTGTGTTTTTGACCCTGCGCAATGAGAACGCACTTTTAATTTTTATGCCTTAATCCATTTTCAAAGTTTTAAATACTTTGATCATTTACAATAGGATTTCATAACAAGATGCGTTGCGTCGTCCTGTACTGCAACACAAACGATCAAAATGAACGGTACAAGAACGAAATCTTCTTCCCGTTTCCTCAAGATTCGAATATGTGTAAAGTGTGGAAATACGCTTGCGGAAGGGGGGAAGATTTTCAAGCTGATAAAGCGCGAATCTGCGAACGACATTTCGACAAAACCGATTTCGAAAAACACGTCGTGCGATTCGATTACACGGATAAAGGCAATATCAAGAAATACCGGCATGTTCAATTGAAGTCTTACGCGATCCCCACGTTGGACTTACCGAAACTATCGGGAAATGTACGACACTGTATATTATTCCCCAAGCGAGATGAACCTGCAACGAACGCATATTTAAGAAATACGGGAGAAGGTGAGGAAGCACCGATACGGACGTAGTAAGTAAATTTGAATATAGTAACTTGTTAATACAATGCGTCGATTTTAGCCAAAGAATTAGAAAGAAATGCGCTATATCTAATTGCAATCAACAAAGCAGAGTCATTTATAATTTTCCGCATTATCAACACCAAAAGAATCTATTCATGAGATGGAAGTCGCTTTGCGAGAATGAAGACATTAAACGTATGCAACCAGAAGATGTGAATTTGGCTTACGGTATTTGCGACGCTCATTTTGAAAGAGAAATCGTCATTATACCCGAATTGTTACCGACTGTCGATCTACCAGGTTCTTGTTTTGCTACTATTTTGGTATCCAGTGGCGTCCAGTGAGTAAAAATTTGCATTTTATATAGGTCCCAAAGCAGAAAAGAAGGACGAACCTTGCGAGCCAAAACAATTATGTAGATTGTGTTTTAGTCCCGGAAACGTCGATTTATTGACATTTAAATATTACAAGATGCTGCTGAGGGATATTGTCAAAAATTTTATACCAATAGAAGTGAGTACTCGTTTATATTTATATATAGTTTAAATCTCAAAGAGAAACTTATGTCTATGCACAGGTGACTTGTAAAAAGTTATTTAACGAAAGTTAATTTAGATTTTGTGGAATTATGTGATATTTTGACATTGACAGTTGACGTAATAATGATCCAGACAAAAGAAATTAATTTGAATATGTTAAATCGTGAAAATTATTATTTTGAATGGCATAATTTCATTGTCAATAATAGGAAAAAATTATATTTAATATTTAATGATGTAACTCTCCAATAAATGTAAAGCTTTAAATGGCCATGCTAATGCCCACATAGCCAAATTTAAATTACCCACAATTATTCTTAGTAATTTCAACGTTGAAACATAAAATTATCTACTATTTTGTATTACATCGATAGTTATTTTAATGTCTTTATGATGAAGTTACTAAACATAGTGGCGGGAAATTTAAATTTGGCTATTAGGGTGCGTTCTATAAAATTTTTGTACTTTTTTTTTACTGAGAAAATCAAGTATACCAAATAAAATATAGCTGTGTGTCACCTGTATATAGGTATCTGATATTTACATTTTTATGATATTAACACTTTAAATCTAGATAAAACGAAGCGACCCATCCACTTTAATATGCGAAAATTGTAAATCCGAAGTAATCCACTTCCATAATTTTTTGCTGAAGAGTATGAGGGTGAACGAGTATTTCGAGGCCATAAGTAAAGAAGGTAATAATAGTAAAGAAAGTTTAAAGGGAGGCTGTATAGAATTAATTAGGATCGACGATGGTATTTTGGAAGACACGGCTGTCATAGAAGGAAATCAAGAAACAACTGACGCAAAAACTGAAGTAATCGAGCAGGAAAATGCGGCAGAAGATAATAATAATGCAGATATTAGCCAGGATGACGCAATAGTAATTGAAGATGATTCCGAACCGGAGAAGGAGGAAAAAGAGCCACCGTCTTTGTTGTGGAAATGTTTAATGTCGGATCCCAAAAAGCCGGCTAAGGACGTAGTTAACGTTGACGCGAATCAAAACGTGGAAGAAACGTTGCCGCCTCTGAATTATGTACCTGATTACGTCTTGAAATATTTCCACACTTACGTTAAGACCAGTCAGAAAGTGGAGAAGGAGAAAATGAGAAAAAAGACGAATAAAATTTCCAAAGATAAACTTCCCGAAACCGCGGAAGACGTTTCGGGGAAAAGAATAAGAAAAAAAGATAATAAAGCCGATACGATCATCTGCATACACTGCAATAAAATCATCGACAGTTTGGACGAGTTCAATGAGCACTGCAAGTCGGAAAATCACGACCCGATCTTCCGATGTTCCGATTGCAATCGCATGTTCAAAACGCAATCGGATTTGGACGATCACACCGACGATCACAAGAAATCTAATAGCGGCATGTGCGATCGATGCGGGAAGCAGTTTACGAAGCGCGAAGGACTGTACACTCACATAAATAACGTTCACAATCGGCACAATTTGAAACACGAATGCAGTGTCTGTAAAAAGAAGTTTCTCACAAAGTACCGGTTGAAGTTGCACACTAGACTTCATACGAACGAGAGACCTTATTGTTGCGAGCATTGTGGAGCTGTCTTTACTATGCTGGCTAATTTAAGGAATCACCAGACGATACATTCGGATTATAAACCGCACGTTTGTTTGATATGCAATAAAGGTAAGACGAATATCAGATTTAATGTAATTTTTGTTTGCGATAACATAAATAACTTTGCAACCGGTTGAATTTTTTACTCCTTAAATTCGTCTTTACTATGTGTTCAGATTATGTGCGCAAACCTTTGTAGATTAGCTTCATGTGGAATTTAGTCTTTGTTACTTTTTTTTTATAAATCTCAAAACCGCTCTAAGGTATTGCGTTCTCTTCGGTTTTATCTTGATTTTATCCACCGTGTGGTCAGTAACCGATAACTTTATTAATCAAGGTAAACCCTATACACATTCGTAGAGTGAACATTTATAATCGGGGAAATCTGGCCCGTTACCAATTACAATAGGGGTACCGCAGGTGTGTTTTTATCACCTTTCATTGTTTTTCAATTTTTATTAACGATATTAGTGTGTTCATAGCCCACTTCTTTGTAACTATCTATGCTGACGATACCACTGCCCTGGTGAGTGGGACACATGAAAATATTCAAAATGAAACGAACAATTTGCTCAGTTTATTGGATGAATGGTTCGCCGGAAATAAACTGTCATTAAATACAACAAAAACAAAATGTACCACTTTTTCGGTAGCCACATCAACTTCTACCAAAAAACTCAAGTTACATATAGGAGGTTCAACAATTGAACAAGCAACTTCGATTAAAATTTTAGGTCTCACTTTTAGTTCAGACTTAAAATGGGATCAACATATCAATAACATAATTTCCAATGTAAGTAGTTCTATTTTTAAACTGAGGCATTTAAAAGGTATCGTTAGTATAGATATACTGAGATTGTTTTACATATCAGAAGTGGAGTCGCGGTTGGTATACAGTATCCTGGTATGGGGTTCTAGTTCTGCATCTGAAAGAATTCTTCTATTTCAAAAGAAAGCTCTTCGTATAATGGCGGGCGTTCCATTTTCGTTTCCATGTAGAAATTTGTTTAAAGAGTTGAATATTCTTACAATTATCGATTTATATATACTAGAAACGGCTGCTTATATTCATAAACACAGGCATCAGGTATTTTTAGTAAACAATCCCTGTCATGATTACGGTATTAGAAATATAGACATCCATATACCCATACATAGGCTTACTTTAACTCATAAGAGTGTACTCTGTATGGGCATCAAAGTATATAACAAATTGCCGAATGAACTGAAAGAAAAATGTAACTTTAAAACAAACTTAAAAGAATATCTCGTACATACACCATATTATACCATAAAGGAATTTTTAGAAGATACTCTGACTCATTAACATTAGTCTAAAATGTGAAATTCAAATTCAAATTCTTTCTTTTTTCTTTTATGTATCTAGGTATTTGTATTGTATGAATTGTTTCCTATTTTGGTTTCTTCTTGTATTTGAAATTTCCCTTTTTTATGTATATTTCATTTATGCTGGGAAATACATTTATTATTATTATTATTAAATCTATGCATAAAAACTCGTCTTAGTTGCCAAACGAATTGCAGTGAAGTACTAATCTAGCGGCATTGATGAATGTAGGTCTTCGCTGCTATCAGCTGTGTCTTATCACCTCGGCCTTTTATTTATTTATTTTTCCTTAATTCTTTATTTTGAATTCTTTTCGCTACAATGTTAATTTACATATGCGAATAAAAAGAGAAAAATAATTAAATGTAGCAATAATTAATTGTAGTAAATTGGCCGTTTTATATCTGCTTTTCAAAATAGCCCAGTTTCAACTGTAGCAACAGTCTTAAATATTATACGCAAGTGTGATTCCACGTGTTGTGTCGCCAGTTGTCAAAACGTAATGACAAACAGTTCTGCTGCTTACACAGCAAAGGCTGCACAATTGTTTTTTGCAAAAAGCTTTTGTAATGAGCGTATGAATACGAGAACTGCAATAGCATCCTGCAATAGCAATCCTGGATCACCCGATTTGACGCTGTTAATCTTTAATGACTTATGTAAAAAAAAAAAAATGCTGACGTCAGTAAATATAACTGCTAACACACTTTTGCACGGATGTACATACAAGAGGACTACATTTAGGGTATTACCAGGAAATTAAAAGAGCCGATTTGTTTGGGAATTCACTAAATTAAAATAATGGTTTTAGTTAATTTTAAAAGTTTCTTATTTTTTTTTGCAGATTATTTTTATTCAGTATTCTTATAAGCACCTCTATTCTCTTTTAACGTTTAGAAGTACATATATTTTTAATTGATATTATGAGATTCCTTTTTTATTTCTTTTTAATACCTTAATTTAGAATGCTGCAAATCTTTGTATTGTATTAATTGTTATCCGAAGTTTATTTATTTGGATATTTGTTTCTACATTGGCATTTTTATTGCACAATCGTTAGTGTGGAAAACAATAAGTAGCACTTATATGCAATTATTATCGGTAAAAGTATTCCAAGTAGAAACTCTGAAATGTTTACTCCGTAAGAGCGGGCTTGTGAACGCCGAGGCCAGTGTGGCTCAACGTTGACCGTTGGGAAGGGAGGAAGTGAGCCGTAAAATTCCTTTACGATCGGTACGATTTGACAACGTGTAGCTGATTTTGTACAAAAACGCACATTCAATATCACCAGTATGATTGGTAGAAGTAATGTATACAAAAATACACATCGCTCACACTGTGCCTGTAAAAGATCAGAAAACTGTTAAGCGTGTTGTGCAATCCTTGCAGTCTCCAACACATAGTTATACAATTTTGCCAGCTATTTCTGCAGATGGACGCTTACTTTTACCATTATTTTTAATACTAAAGGAATCTGCGAATATGAATGTAGAGTTTTGTTTTGCCATAGATGCAGAGTCTACATCCTTGTGCAGTATTTGTAATAAAGCCACAATTGTGCGCTGTTCGTGGTGCAACATCTGGGTGTTGAGCACTTTTATACGAACTAGCATTATTGCAATGTGGGTTCGTGACAATATTGAGTAGTGGGGCCAATCTCGGGCTACCTCTTCACCAGGCGCGTATGCAACTTGACTTTATAGGGGGAGGTAATGGAGCTGATACTTTTATTTTAACTAAAAGAAAAAGGTCTGGCCTTTTTAGATGCAATTTGAATAGTGTCATCATGGGAGGGGTAATTACACCGCAAAAAAAGAAGGATGAGTGTTTGTTTTTAAATGTATTTTTTTTTTTTTTTTTTACAAGTAGGTTTTGTTGAATCAGCTCAGCTCAGCTCGCAGTAATTTATTACCTCGCTTATTGCTAACTGAAATAATACCGACACAAAAAATTTAATGTAGATAAATTTGGAAGCCATTTTAAAATGAAAAATTTCACGAGAAAATGAAAGAGTTTTTAAGTTAAAAAACATTTTAACCGTTGATATACAGTTGTGTAACTTATTATTTAAAAATATTCAATGTTAACTGTGCTTGTATTCTGTCACAAGTAACATGTTAATCACATTAGCTACATAATTTTTTGGCATTGTATCAAAGGTAATGGGGGTATTCTCCTCCTCCTCCCCTCTCCCTCCAGGCCCCCTCTCCCATGAGCCAGGGAAACATACTCGCAAATCAAAATCTTAAGGTCGCTTTACAATTCGCAATTTTTTTATTGCGTGCAATAAAAATAGCGCGTGCTCTATTCCGTGTATTGCACTCAGCTGATCGAAATCCGAATGCGAATAAAAAAAAAATTGCGAACTGTCAAGCGGCCTTTAGATTTAAAGATAAATAGTCGTTCCTCTTTTTTCCTGTTTTGTTGTGTAATTACCCCTCCAATTATGACAGTATTCAAATTGTATCTATCTAAAAAAAAGCAGACAACCTTTCTTTTTTGTTTTTTTAGTTAAAATAAAAATACCATCTCAAGTACCTCCCTCCCCCTCTCCATATAAACTTAAGTTGTATACGCGCCTGGTATCAAACTACACTTGTACGCAGCACGAGACATTATTTGAAACGATTGTTTTTATATGTACACACATAGCTAAACGTAACTTTTCGAAGGTTCATGTTTAATTACAGATCTAATAAATCTTGATATGTATAAGATTATGTGTGCGTTTCTACGTTTTCTCTATAAATGCTCAGTCTGTGGTTATTAGTTCTTAATTCTCTTTATTTTCGTTTTTTTATACAACTCTTCTAGTATTTTCCATCTCAGCTTCTTCTATGATTGTTATCAAGCACTACCTGAGGGTATAAGATCAGGCGGTTCTCTAAATGCATTTAAAAAAATGTTGAAATCATTTATCTATGAGCATTGTTTTTATACTATTGACGAATTTACAGACCGCAACACTTAAAACTATAGGTGCAGTTCGATTTCGATTTCATAGAAGTTACTTGATGTCGTCCATTATTTCCTCCTTCTCCCTAAAATGTAGGGTAGCGTATGTGAATTTTGTTATTTACTGACAATGTCTATGTTGTTTACAACCTATGACAATAAAAAAAAATTATTATTATTTCTAGTGTGATTTAAATATATCTATATTTTATTGATTTGTAGGTTTTCGTAGACGAAACAAGCTCGCTATACACTTAACGAAGCACACAGACGAAAGAAAATATTCCTGCGATAAGTGCGGCATATCCTACAAGCGTCAGTTAAATTTGACGCGACACAACAGGAAGCATCACCCTAACCCGAACGAAATCGTCGACGAAACTCCGAGGAAATGTCCCGTGTGCGATTTTACCTGCAACTACGCGGGAAAATTACGCGTTCACATGCTAAAGGAGCACAAACCGTACACGTGCACCATATGCGGAATGAATTTCAAGAGTTACCAACCCTACTACAACCATAAGTTCAAACACTTCCCCAGAAAGAAGAAATACGTGTGCATTTGCTGCAACAAACGATTCATTAACAGTACCTTGTTAAACGTACATATGGTAGTTCATACCGGAAGGAAGGACTACGAGTGCGAGTTCTGTAAGAAGAAATTTTCGCAACGACCGCATTTGCAATCGCACTTATTGATACACACCGGGGAGAAGCCGTATAAATGCAAGTTCTGTACGAAGAGCTTCGCGCATCTCTCGACTCTAGTCGTGCATGAGAGGATACATACGGGAGAAACGCCGTACGTTTGTCAGTTTTGCAATAAAGGCTTCGGACATCTGACGAATTATAAGAAGCACGTTTTCTCGCAACACGGCGTCGTTATGCCGAAACAGAGGGATTACTCGTCGGTAATGAAGATCGAGCCAGAAGAAAACGAAGATAAAAATGCGATCGATATGATACCGCCTATAATAGAGTTCGTCGATGGGGGAATTAAAGTTGACGATTCGCTTGACGCTGGCGATGAAATTTTTACAGAAATGTCTATTTAAACAAACGTTTTATTTTGTTCAAGTTAGTTGGATATTGTTGCTTATTGATATAAAATATTAATAAATATACTTTACGTTTGTTGATATTTCTTTTTTACATTACGGGATAGAGTTTTTATTGCGTTAAAAGTATCGAATGATGAGATGGATTGGCATAACGTTAGCACAACTGAATGGAAGCGGAAGAACGGACAGCTAGCAAATTTTAACTACGCCACCTTTTCGGAGTTTGTTCTAACCAATAGGAAGCCAAGCTCGAGTAACAGCTGTGATAAATGAACATCCCAGGTAACATGATGACGTGAAATGACGTTTAATAGACGTCAATACCACATAATGGATGTCATATTAGTAGCGTTCTTTTTACAAGAAATCTCAGATAATCTCAATTCACTAGAGATATTTTGCTAAAAACCCCGTTCTTTTTAAACGACTCACTTTGAGATTTTTACCTCCCCCCTTACCGCTAGCGCACAACCTCGCAAGAGTGTGCTGTAGTGAGTGTAAAAACTCATTTGGGTGGAGGGGATACCAATAACAAGTATAACCTCCTTTTTTCTATAACCCGTTATTTGTGTCAGTTTTTCGTTTGTCAATTGTGATTGGAAAGCATTTAAAACGTGTTTCTTCAACTTGATTTTACATATTAGGAAGTTGTTTAAGCTTTCTATGCCTGTTGCGTATAGTATAGATTAATTTTGATATTAAAAGTAACTGTGAAACAAACAATTATGAAATTTTCTTTATGCATTTATACCACACTTCTATAATGTACTTAATATGGACTAGGGACTGAAAATTTGAGGTTAACTTTGACTACTTTAACGGTCTTTGACAATCTAAACATAAACACGTCTTATCATGCCACACAGGGACTATTTTACGAATTATAAAATATTGAGTACGATGTAATGCGTTCTTTTAGTCGATATCATCTCAGATAAATATCAATTCTCTAGAGAGATAAATGAAGTGAGACGAGTTGTAAAAAGAACGCTATTATTGATGTCTATTAAACGTCATTTCACGTCATCGTGTTACCTGGGATGTCAACCTGACAGGTAGCAATTTAAATGAGGCCAGTCATACTGTTGTATAAAAATTGTGAAAGCACTGTACTAAATACTGCAATATCAGTATCAGTTTTTAGTCTAAAAACAAATAATTGGTTGAGCTGCCGCATTGGGTCACAAATATAAAATTTCTAACACCCAAGAGAAAAAAAAACTGACTTGCTGTTTACGTATTTAGGTATAACCCACGCTACAAATAATACGGTATGCTCGATTTGATTCCCAAATTCGTCAAGACCGCTCAGATGACGTCATTACGGAACATATCGAAAACAATAAAATACATGATGTATGGCAGATAGTAAAATGTTAAAATCCAAATTATTCACAACCAATTAATGTAATTCAAATGCAGCTTTGCTTTAGAAAGCCTGTTTAAGTTGAATCTATCTTGTCGCCATCTAGTAGCGCTCGTGTTTATTTCTACAATGTTAGCGAATTTCGTATGTGTTTACAAAGTATTTTCGTGATTTTTCTAGAAAATCGAATAGTGAAAACACCTTATCGCTTTTGAAAGCCCCGTCCGAATTTTCTAAACTTACCTTTTCCCTTAACAAAACTCTCACGGTCGAAATCGATTTTAATATAATAATATATAATTACTTGTATATGTGGCGCAATTTTTGCTCCGTAATGACGTACTTCCATGTGCGCGTAAGCATGGCGTGGTATAATCTTTGAAAGTTTTCTCCCGTTGAAGCGGAGAACACACCAACACGGTTGTGATGTAGGTAAATACATTTAGGTATAAATTATCCATCGAGATAATAAGCGCATTCTTTCGTGGTGAATAAAGTGAACTAACTGAAAGTGATATAACTGAACGTGAACAGTTTTTCACTTTCAGTTTGTCAAGCAAAAGAATGCGTTTATTGAACCAACTAATTGTAGAATTTCTTTGTGCTTGAGGCGTATGGGGATTTCTGAATGCAATCAATTCAATTGCCAGAGTGGGAAACTGAACATGCACGAAAGAACGTCAAATTAAGTGAATGAATTGAATTTCGATCAGTTTATTCACCACAAAAGAATACGCCTAATAATAGTATCTCTTATTGAAACCACTGTATCTCTAAAAAGTTCGTTAAAATATTTTTGTTAGAATTACATACGTTAGCCACCTCTACCCTAATTTCAATCTGAAATGATTAAATACTGTTTTAATTTTATCAATATTTATTATACATACCTCATTTTTTTATAAATGAGAACAAAAAAGTTATAATCCAAATAGGTACACACAAACATAAACATAAAGTTTGTTCGCGTCGCATGAACTATTTGCATTATTATGCACTTTTGTACACAAAAGTTCTAAAAAGTGCATAATAGTGCAAATAGTTCTTGCGACGCGAACAAACTTATAGTAACGTAAAAAACACCGTAACTGCCATTTTGAGGTTAAGTTTTTGTTTATCGTGTTTTATTCTTTGCCGGCGTATCTTTTTATTATGTACCTGCCAAACCAATAAAAGAGTGTTTAAAATTTAAGATTTTGGACGGGGTGTCACGCGGTTCGTGTAAAGTGTATTTAGTGTAGGTAGTTATTTTTTTGAAAATACTTTACTATATATATAAAAAGAACTATTATCGACGGTTTCAGTGAATATATTAGGTAGAAGGAAGTGTTTGAGATTGTTGAAATGTCCAGGAGTATATTTGAAGGTAAGCACAGAAACTGTTGTAACTATTTGATGTTTTTGAATTATAAAAGTTGCTAATAAATCTGAACCTTGTTGTAATATTATATTGTATGGTAAAATCTAAATCGCAATATCGTAATTCTTGATATAAATTTTAGTTCTTGATTATAATTTTTACGATTTTCAGCCTTCAGTTATTCTATGGTCAATCTAGGACAAATGAAATATCAAAAAGGACTTGTAATAATTGTAATGTAATAATTTATTTCTTTAAGGACATTTAGATACGTTTGATTTAAAGTAAATATATGTAAAATACCTATATTTCTGAAACTTGTTACTGTACTTTAAATTGCTTTTTTTCTTTAATTCAAACGCGTGAAATCGGAAGTATTTATTTGAAGTCGAAATAAAATCCTATGTAACCGTTACCTGCGATAGTCGACAACCTGTAGACAACTCCCACCCATTCCACAGAATACCCAACAATCATTCCCTTGGGCGGACGTCGACGCACAGTCGATATTTGCTTTTGCTATTTTAACGCGGCGAACATATTCTAGCGTGAGAGAACGGTATGTTTCAGTGGTATCTGCTTCCTGCGAAGACTTGTAAATTGCGTAACATTTTCACTGTAGATTTCTTGCTTTTTTCATCGAATCAAAGGTATGTGGCGCACAAATTAGCATTTATATTACGTATTATACCATATCGGCAAGGTTTTAACTTACCTAGGTGTAACTCGTAAAATTTCATGTATTTTATCGAGGCACAGTTGCCATGTATATTGTTTCCAACGATACAGTGGCGGGGAGTTTTATACAGCATTAAATTTGTAGTCGGTATTGTAATTTATTTCTCATTTCTGACTGCATATCTTAAAATATTTTGCGTCATACAGGGTTATTTTCTACCAACATATTAAAGTTGTATTTTTTTTTTCTTTATAATGAAACAACTATAGTATTTTATCGAATATCCAGATAGATTACGCTTTAAACAAAACAAATTAATACAAGGTGTTAATTTGACGGCTGTCTACTCTACTTTGGTTTTCACCTGGCTTACACCATGTAGCGATATTTTTGATTGTTTATACAAGATGTTTCAGAACGCAAATGTATTTTTCTCAAAAATTTAAATGGAACACCTTCTATATTCTTATCCGATTCGTTTTTTTATAAGCTTTTATTTGAGACTATGTTTATTGAGATTTGATGCAACGTTTATTGTGTTTCATTTGTTTCCGTAGGAAGAAATTATCAATAAAATGTGGTTACTGGATGTGTGAACATTCAATTCAGTGTTTCTGCTGATGATGATAGCTTTGCTATCGAAAACGTACGTCCAGTTTAGTGCAGTTTGTGGAGGAGTCTAGGAGAAGTTTACAGCATTACCAGTACCACAGTTTGGAGTATTTTTTGTCAAAATGTGGTTACCTTACTACACCTAAATTAAATAAAAAGCTGTAAAAAACAATATTATTAATGGATAATCAACAATCAAGATAAAAGATCGAATTCAAAAACAAATTTAAAATGTTTAATGTAACCATTTCATAAACAACACTTATTTAAAACTATTCAAAAATGTTGCCATTTTGTTCTATACACAATTGCGAATCTTGTTTACCTTGTTACGCCCGCTTTTTTCTTTAAAGACTTTCAGATTGCCGATATAGTATAATATATTAAAAGTGTTCGTTCAAAACAGAAAGACTTTTCAGCAATATTTTTTTGCTAGATGAACCGAAAAACGTACAAACAACGTTTAGAGATTGAATTTGTTCCGGTATCTTCAACTTCGGAATCATTCGACACCATCTCCAACCCATCAGGAACATCAAAGAAACCAAAACTTTGCGAAAACGAAGGAAGAGTTTACGCGGATCAAGAAATATGGGACGTACTGCAGAATTCCGAGGATGAAGATACCATCGGCGATGAAGAATATTCTTCGGAAGAAGAAGAAGAAGAAGAGGCGGAAGAAGAAAACGAAAGCGGCTATTATATAGTAGTTCCCGAGCCCTCAGAATCTTCTGGTCAAGGGCCAAAGAGTCACCTGATTTGGAGCCCCACACCTCAATCTAAACCCCAGATAGATTTCTCAAGGCATTCCGGTATGTTGCAGTTCCCGAGCTCCAACGAACCCATCGATTACTTCTTCCATGTTTGTACCAACGAAATCTTCGATCTGATAATTAAGGAGACCAATCGTCAAGCCGATATTCTATTGTCTCAAAATACGAAGCGTAAGGCTCGCATCAGGGGTTGGAAACCATTGACCAGGGAAGAATTGGAAGTGTTTTTAGGGCTGATATTCCTTTCTGGGCATGTCGATGTGCCGACCTTACAGCACTACTGGCAGATTAATAGTTTGTATGATTTCCCGATATTTCGAAACGCGATGAGCAGAGATAGATTCTTGCTTATTTTGAGGAAGTTGCAGTTCGCTGAGAACCCTAAAATTCGATGGGGAAAACTTAAAACCAGCGGATCTGCTTTATAAAATCTCCCCTTTGCTCGACATGTTCTATGAGAGGATGAAGGAAATCTATTACCCTACTAAAGAGTTGAGTATCGATCAGTCGATGTTACTTTGGCAAGATAGATTGTATTTCCGGCATTACATTCAAAATAAGAGGCGTAAAATCGGGCTTAAATTCTACACGCTGACTCAACCAGATGGTTTAGTCTTAAAACGAGGGTGCATTGTGGTGCGAGCGATCCCCTTTTAGGTGGTAGTGGGTACGTAGAGAAAGTGGTGAAGCACTTATTAGACGGTTATTTTGGCGTGGGTCATTCTGTCTACATGGACGAGTTTTATTCCTCAGTCGAGCTTTCGAATTATTTATTAGAAAGAGATACGTATTCAACGGCTACGCTTAGAGCAAATAAGAAAGGAAATCCCTTAGATATCATAAACAAGAAATTAAAGAAAGGGCAAGTTGTCGTCAGCATATAACAGGACTGGGGTTTGCGTGTTAAAATTCCGCGATAATAAAAGAGATATAATTGGCCTATCGTCCGAATTCGGACAACAATCAATCGGTACAAATCCCGAACGGGGAAAATGTCGGAAAAACCCGAAGCCATACGGAAATACGACGAGATTATGTGCGCAATCGATCGATGCGAGCAACTCTTGAACTACTATCCTTGCAATAAGAAAACTATCCGTTGGGACGCTAAAGTCGCCTTGCATCTGTTCCACGTCATGATGAATAACGCCTTCATCTTATATAAAGCAGCAGCCGAATAAGGATGACACGAGATTATTGGACTTCCGTGAAAGCGTGATATCGCAGTTGATTTACCGAAATCGTCCCGTTTATAGCGTTCCACCACCGCCTCCAAAGCAAAGCATCGTTCATGTGATATCGCGAGTTCCGCGGAACGCGCAGAAACGGTTCATCAGGAAGAGGTGTCTGGTCTGTTCGAAAATGAACAAGAGGGTTGAGACTACTTATTTTTGTAATGATTGTAAAGAGAAGCCTGGATTGTGTATGGGGCGTGTTTCAAAAAGTACCATGGTTACACGCAATCATGTTAGTTTTGCTTTAGTTCTTCTTTGTTTAAAGTAAATTTTACATGAAACAGCTATTTATAAGTAAATTAAGTGAAGATTGTCATGTACAAATATAGCGTATTACTCGAAAATTGTAGAGACAAAAAATTATAAATTCCATGTACGTTTCCTGTTCCTTTGAAATTCAATTTCTTGACAGCTGTCAAACAGTTGTCTGTCACCTAAAACTTTGTTATCAACTTCAACTAGAAATTCTCACATGCTGTCGGCACCTTCTGATGTTTTGTCTCCAAAAAATTAACCAGATACCATATGATCAAATATTTCTGCATTTACATTTATATTTATACATTATACCTCGAATAAAATTGTGTGTAGTAAAAATTATTAAAAGCTCATATCTAGTGAGAAATCTTTTTGCCTGCTCTAGACTGGCTAGTTTTTGTTATTGTCTTCGGGTCATATCGCGATGTGTTTGCCTTGAAGCTGCACTTAGTGCATATAATGCATACTAAAACTCTCGTTGACGTATGGTGTGTAATTTTCTGGGGCAATTCTTGTCGGCATGGAACGTATATTCAAAGCTGCAAAAATCAAAATGTTAGGACTATTTTAATCTAAGGAACAGAGACAGTTGCAAATCATATTTTATAAACAATAATTTACTTACCTTGCCATGTTTATATATCCTAGAATGTGCATTATTTGTTAAAGCTAATTATGCAGACTTTTTCCATAAGTATGAGCTACACCACACTCACAATACTAGGAATACTGTGACTCCACATCTACTGGCGCCTCAGACACATTTATCAAAAGTAAAGGAATGCTCTACACTATTGCATTCAGGATATATAACATATACCAGACAATATAAAGCGTTACTTTATGCTTTGTATAGAAAAAATTAAAAGAAACCTAATTTGTAACGCCTATTACACCATAAATGATTTCTTGTCAATCAATTTAATTAAAAGCTCATGCTGTTTTGTTTCACTTTTTGACTCTTTTTTTGTTTTAACATGTGTGTACATTGTTTTTCTTTTGTTTTGTTATTTGTTTTGCTGTTTTTGACATTTTTTTTAATGCATCTTTTTGCAAAATGAAATGAATATATATTATTATTATTATTATTTACTTACATAAAGTAAACACAATAAAGATTATCTACTCTAGGTCTGAAATGTCTGGTAAACTATCACTGTTACTATCGGCAGCAACAGAAATAATGATTGGTTCAATCAGGTCATCTACAATCCCATCTAATGCGCATATTTTCCAGTCATCTCTTCCAATTAACATTTTTTATATTTCCTATAGTTCGTATTAAAAGTTCTTTCACGTGTCTCAATTTAAACGTATTGTTCTTGGATGCCACTTCATTTTTGTATATAGAATATATAATCACATGCCTCTTTTACCTTTCGGTGTAGAGGTAATAATAATACAATTTAAAATTCTATTCTTTTTGCTACATGTGTGTTGGTTTTATGTCAAATGTACAAAGTCCTTCCATTCTTTTCTATTTCCCGCTTAGTTTTCTTGCGTTTATCACCGGTTGTCCTCTTCTCAGTATTGCCCCTGCCACCACTCTATCCTTGGTCTTCCTGGTCCCCTTTTGATTATAATCCTCGCCTCCGTTACTTTTCTCGCTTGCCTGTTTGCCTCCATTCTCTGTACACGCCCCCACCAATTTAGTTGTTTCTCCTCTATATATTCCAAGATGGGCTCTACATTTAGTTCTTCTCTTATGTCCGTGTTCCTGATTCTGTCCGTAGGTGTTATTCATAATGCTCTCAAGATATTCATTTCTATGGCTTATATTTTGCTTTTGAGTTTGGTCTTGTGAGAAACCCATGTTCAACTTCCATAGCTGGTTATAGGCTGTATATTGTCTGTTATACGTCATCTTTTAGTTTATAGCTTATTTCTTTTTTAAATATAAATGTTTTCTTCATTGAATGGTATAATTTGACAGTTTTGTTAATTCGTTCGGTAATATCTATGTCTTGGTTGCCATCTCTTTCACCACTTCATTTTTTGCCCATATCAATTCTATTGGATTAAGTTCACAATGATAAGATGGCATAGTCTTAAAACTTTCTTTATGCTTTATTATTATTGTTACGTTTTACCATTTCATCAATCACATACATATTGTCCTGTTCTTTAGTAATTTTGATTAAATTCAGAAGTTCAGATCGAACCATATCATCTCTGAATTCAATCGGCTTAGCTTGCAGCTACCCCCGCATATCTTTTTTCTTAGATGATGTTGTTGGAATTTTCTCCAGTTTACGACTATGCTATAACAGCATTGTCTGTAATTTCGCAACAAATTATCAAACAATTCTTCAAAAACTACCGCATTCATCTCCTCATGATAATCTCCAGTTTTCTTGCCTTCAGAAACCAACAATCCTCCATCAACAAAGTCATGTTCAGATCCAACATGTAATCCTGTTCCTGATGGATTTCTTAATCCTGTAGACAGCCCTTCAATGAATGCCTAACGTCGATTTCCTACACTATTGTCTATCCAGATTTTTTTCTTTTATATTCATCGACCTCCTTTCTAAACTCCTTAATACCCTATTTTTAACTGACTGGTCAATATTGAATGCTATTGATGATGTTGATCAAGTTTGTAATGTTTTTTATGATACCTTAAATGAACTGTTTTAATGCAACTGTTCCCAAGTTAAACCATCTCTGTGCCAACATTATCCCCCCTGGTTCGACAAGGATATGATAGAATGCTTAAAAATTAAGGATTGTAAGCTTCAACGCTACAAGAAGTATAAGACCTCATTTTATTACGACCAATTTAAGTATCATCGTGCAAAAGCAAAAAAATCTCATTAATTTAGCTTATCAGAACTACATCAGTTATGTTGAGAATTCAAATTACAAAGCCCCAAAACAATTTTTGGGCATTTATTCAAAATAAGAAGGAGAATACTAGGAAATCCATGGAGTAGTTAAGCACAATAAGACTGAATTTGGTTCACCTGATGCTATAGTCAATGCTTTTTGTGACTACTTTAACAGTGTGTATACGTCATCCTCTAGCAGCAATCTCCCTACTTTCCCTGATATTGCTAACGCGCCTATTAATTTATCATTTATATCAGAGAATGAAGTCGAATCTACCTTACGTACATCTAAAAATTGTTTTACCACCGGATATGATGCTATACCTAGCTTCCTACTTCGTGATTGTGCAACTGTACTCACAAAAGCTTTACATACAATTTTCAATTTAATTCTAAAGCATTTGAAGTTCCATTCACTCTGGAAAATAGCCTACATATGTCCAGTTCTCAAAAAGGGAGATCCAACAGAGATTAAAAACTATAGACCTATATCACTTTTATGTAATTTTGCCAACATATTTATAATTTGTCTATGAATTGATGTATATATAATAATGTATATGATGATTAGCACAAAAACTGCTGTTCTAGATATCAATCCTTCAGTGGTTTTATTTTAACATACATGTTTCAGCCTAGGCCATCCTCAGGTATGTTTTGTAATCTGTTGAAAAAGGTAATGAAAATTGTCTGATTTTTACATTTAGAAAAACTATTTCAATAAATTGATTTATTAATATTGGAAAAATGTTTTTAATTACCAAATTTCGACACTGTATTGCTTTGGAAGTTGGGAGAATACTGAGCAATACAGTCACTGAAACGATGGATAACAGTGGTCAAGTTGATGTTGTTTATCTCGATTTTTGTAAGGCTTTTGATCAAATTGACCATTACATACTTCTCAGAAAATTGCGTGCGTTTTGGACTGTCCTGATTCTTTTAATGCTGTTGTTGGAATCTTACCTGTTGGATAGAAGACAGTGCGTTAGGTATCGCAATTATATTTCAAAGTTATTAACCCTACATCTGGCATTCCGCAGGGATATAATTTGGGGCCTCTCTTATTTCTAATATTTATTAATGATTTAGTTACCGGCATTCAGTCTGAGAAATTAATGTTTGCCGACGACGTTAAATTATTTACATCAGTTAACTCAGTAGTAGTAGATGCTGAGGTTTTCCAGCGTGACATTGATGCCGTTCTCTTGTGGTACAATAGGTGTAGGCTTTCTTTGAGCATTAAACTAAATGCACATCCATGATGTATACAAAGAAAGTGAATCGCATTCTTTTTCCTTACGCTATCAACGGCACTATTTTAACATCCATTGAGAATGTTAGAGATGTGGGCGTTTTATTTGATTCTAGGCTATCCTTTTCTAACCATATTGTCGATATTGCTTGTCAATGTTTTAAACTCTTTGGCTCTATTTATCACACTTAGCACTTTATTCTATTCATTAATTCGATCTAAATTATTATTATATAGATTATTATTTCGTTTCCAATTTATTCTTCATATATTATAACGCAATTGAGTCTGTTTAAAGAAATTTTCTGAAGTTTTTATACTATTTAGTTTAGTAGACTTTGTTGTTCTTTTAAATAACTTCAATTTCAGTTCCATATATCTAAGGAGCTTACTTAGCTTGATCAAATTCCAAGGCTAAATTCTCGTTCTCACCTAACTTTCTACTGGGTTTCACATCGGACCAATATTCTACATTCTTCCCCTATTTCTTTAATGTGTGAGTACTACAATAGAATCTCTAATAGTTGCGACCTTAATAGCGATAGTTTAAGTTTCATTGCTGAATGTGCTTATAATGATTTTTCAAATTTAATTTAATAAATGCAATTTAATTTTCACTAGTCTAGCTCGTAAGTAATTATTTTGAATGTTTGATCTTTATTTAACTTATATCATTAACGCATGTGTAGTATACAGGGTGTTTTGAAACATCGTTTAAAGATTTTAAGGCCATGTTGTACGATCGAAAATAAGGTTAAAAGTCATAATAAACATATTTCCACAAATCAACCGTTTACGAGATAACAGCAAGTGGTCCTAGTAGTAGATGGATATAACATATCCCAGTAAACAGGTGGTTATCAGCTATTGTTTTATGACAGTTTAATTTGACGTTGTGTACAATTTGTAGCAATTACAATGGTTGGCGTTCTCTAATGCTGAAATGAGCGATATGGTGTTCATTGTCGGTCGTGCTAATGGGAATCTTTAAAGCACGTCGCTTCTATGCTGAAACGTTTTCCTGATCGCCAAATGTCTTCGCATGGTGATGTTTCAGACGGTGTTTCAACGACTAAGAGAGACTGGTTCGTTTGAGAAGCGGTCTTCTGATACTGGACGGCGGAGAATAGCATGTACTCCACAGATAGAAGATCGAATTTTGAATATTGTTGATGAAAATCCCGAAACTAGTGTTAGAAAAATTTCGACTCAAGTGGGTGTAAGCAGCAATCTTGTTTGGAGAACTCTTTGAGCAACTCTATAACCTCCATATCCAACGGATACAAGCCTTTACTGCTCCGGATTATCAAGCGAGAAGGGCTTTCTGTGACTGGTTTTGCGAACAGCTGCTGATCGCAAGTTTTCGCTGATACATCCTTTTCACTGATGAAGCTGGTTTACTAAAAATGGAATATTTAATTTCCACAAAATCACGTTTGGTGTGACGAGAACCTTCATGCTACCGTTGAAGCCAGGCACCAGCAACGTTTCTCTCTAAACATCTGGTTAGGCATGATAGGGGAACGGTTATTAGGACCGATAGTTTTTGCCAGAACGCTTAACAGGTCCTGCATACCTCGAGTTCTTGGAAAATACTTTACCTGAACTTTTGGAGGATTTACCAATAAATCTAAGACTGAACCTCTGGTTTAGGCAAGATGGAGCTCCACCGCACTTTACGCGTGCTGTTAGGGAACATCTTAACAATGAGTTTCCTGGGAGATGGATAGGCGAGCAGGTCCATTGCTTGGCCTCCAAGGTCTCCTGATTTAAACCCGTTGGACTTTAGTATCTGGGGTATTTTGAAAAGTTTAGTGTTACGCAACACCGGTAAACGAGTCTTCCAGAGTTGCGGCCAACGAGATGGAACACTGTTGGCCAGATAATACGAGAAAAACCCTTGTTTTTTTGAAAGAGTGCGCGCTTCCTTTGAAAGCAGATGTAGATCCTGTGTCGAAATGGAAGGACGCCATTTTGAACATCTTCTTCAGTTATAATCTATTTTATGTTAAAATGCAATAACATCTTAATAAAAACCGCTAAAGCAAACTTATCCTGCAATTGCGATAAAATCGCTGTTATCTCGTAAACGGTTGATTTGTGGACATATGTTTATTATGACTTTTAACCTTATTTTCGATGGTACTACATGCCCTTAAAATCTTTAAACGATGTTTCAAAACACTCTGTATATTGCAGATGTGTGCATTATGTTTTTCCTGTAATTTGGTTTTACTTGTGCGAAATAAATTATTATTATTATTAATTGAAGTCAAATATTTTCGTCTATATGGTGATTCCTACAATAGACCATAAGCCTGGTTTCATATTTTATCAGTTCATTGTATTTAGAAATTTTTCTTTGATGTTTTATTACGTCCTGGTTCTTCGAATCACCATCATACGCAGTCTGGTTGTTGTTTATACGAGTCATCTAGCGAGACTGATAGTCTATGAACTATCCGAGCTACATCAATGACTGCATTGCCAGCTTTATGCTACGGTCGCTTGCGGGGGAGAGTTTAGCGTGTGGCTCCTAGGGGGCGCCCAAGCTGAATTCTTTTCACCTAGTGGATGATTGTACGTAAAACTTGAGATGTGATAGCGATGAAGTGGGTTTATACACTCAGACGAGCGCTGATGACGCCTGGTAAGCATTAACCCCAGTCCGTTGCTAGTGTTATTTCCCTTTCATTGCTCTTGCTAATATGGTGATTCGTACAATAGATCATGAGCCCCCCGCCTGGTGGCAAATAAGTTGCCTAATTCTAGCAGAGGAATTGTCCATGAGCTAAAAACACCTGTTTTGAGTTTTTACGTTTTCTTGCAAATTGTTTATATACACTTACTATCATGGAGATAAAAGAAACGTGAAGTTACATAATGCCAGAAGGAACACGTAGAAAAAAAGAACTAACCTAGAAAACATTAAACTTCGCAGTCGTATAAAATTTAAATTTTCCTTATTTGCTATCATTTGTTGTTTCAATCATCAAATTTTTAGGAACGTAAGGAAAAATTCATACATAGTTTAAAGGGCAATAATAACATTTTATTTCATTTACTTTTCCCATAAATCTTGACAATACAGGTTGTGTATTATATATATTTATTATTACATAAGAGGATTTACATACATATCGCATGAAGGTTTCAAAGGGAATGTAACATATGGTGTATTTATTTCACCTTGCAACGTGTTTCAAGTCCAACGGTTGGTTGTCCAGCTTCGTTCTACATAGTACATACTGACAAATACTATTTTACGTCTATTATTTATTATTTTCGGAACAAAATCAATAATGCAAAAGCATAATACTTATATAACATTTTGGGAATTTTCTCGTGTTGTCTTTGTTCCATATAATACGATCTTAATGTCTATTTTTACGCTTTTGTGATACGTACTTGTGATAAAGTAAATATAATCACTTCTTTTATTATTAATCTACTGATACAGATACAGTAATAGCTACAATAAATTAAAACGTCCACAGGACTTCGAGTCGACTAAATCTTAACATTTTATCCATAATAAAATTATTATCATTCACTACGTACTAACATCCGCTCCATTCAAATATACTCGCGCAGCATATCATTCGCTCGTCCAATGAGCTTTCAGCTCACCGTTTGTAGAGTTCATTTTGTTTAACCTAACCTAAAAAAATCATCAGTACGGTTTCTTTGTGTTAAAGTTACCATCTCCAACGGTCCTCACATTCAAACATCTTTGTAAGATCTGTATTGCGATGTGAAGAAGTCCCGCAAAATACTCAAAATATTAACATCCAGCGACTGTCTCGCCTCTTTCAATTGGAATTTCGCTATGGCATCGCTGACCCTTTGCAGGACATCCGAATCTTCGCCTTTACCCGCGTGTCTGTTTGGGAGTCTTCGATGTCGAGGCGTTCACTTCATCTAGGAGCTCCTTGAAGATGATCTCGGCTTCTTTCTTCTCTTCCTCGTCGCTTTTGGTGGCGACCTGATCCCCGTTCAGGATGTGTAATTCGGTATCCAATTCCTGGAAGATCTTTTCGGATTCCGGGTCGAAATTGGTGCTAATCGTTCTCTTTTCCACGCGATCTTGCCGCGTTTCTTTCGAATTCTCTTCATGGGTCAAATTGGTGTTGGAATGATGCGATGCCAAGAGAACTGGGTCTATGATCTCGACGTCTTTTTTCGATTTGTTTTCTTCGGAAGAAACTACGGCTTCCACACTCGCATCTTCTTTCGAATCGAGAATGGAGGCGTGAAGATTTCTAACTCCTCTGGGAGTGGTATATTCACCACTGACGTCTTCAGAAGAATTTTCCAACGTCTCTGTGGATCTACCTCCTTCGTATGGTAAACTCGAAGCAGACCCGACAACACCGTCTTCATCCGCTAGCTTCTTCACTTGATTTTCAACCAAAGGGTCGCTTTCAACTATTGTACCGTACCTAAGCAAGTCTTCATCTTTGAAACCGTCATATGGCATTAAGGTCGCGTCAGTTTTGAAATCTGAACTTCGTTTGCCTTGCTTCGAATTTTCATTCGTGGTCACTAAAACGACGTCAGTAGTTATATCCAAATCACTAGGAGCTACCTCCTTTAAAATCTCATCCGGTAGAGCCGCCTTTTCATTTACTAAAGACCCCACATCATCGCCTTGCTTTAACCAAGAAGCATCGGTGATATTTTCCGCAACAGCAATGCTACCGTTCTTTCTAAATGGTAAAATTTCTGGGAGGATCTTAGTATTATCGACAGTGGAAGATTCAATAGCACCTTCCGAGTTATCCTTGCTGATATTTTCCACGATATCACCATGATCTATGTACTCAGTACCTTGCTGACTCATAATTTCTGGAATTGGGGGGTATGCCGGATTCTCAAGTTGGACTATTTCCTCGATTTTTATCTTTTGCTCCTCTTCCACAGGTTTTTTGGTGGTAGAAATACTACCAACCGAGGTTTCATTCTTCAAATCAACATCCTCAATTTGTTCATCCAGATTAGCATTGGCCAATTCAACAGCTATATCGATTGTGGTGTTATCGTTCGTCTTTAAGGTATTTTTACTTGTTTCTGTTGCCGATTCTGTCTTATTTTTCTGGGATTCCTCAATGATGTCTTCATTATTTGTCACTAAAACTCTTAAATGGTGTCTCAGACGATGGTGCTGATGATGAATTTTCCGTTTCCTTCTGGGTTTCATGGTGCTCCATGCTTTCTATGTCACCTCTTTGAAGACCTTCAGCCCCTATTATGGTAAAAACAGGAGACGGAGTGCTCGCATCCTTTTCCGGCACCAATTCTCCTTTTTTCAAGAACAAAAGTTGATCCCCGATCCTCAATACCGGTGGTGGATGCTGGAAAACCTCCGAGAGTTCACTCGATTCCAAATCGGAGTCCTCAACGTCGTTCGCGTGATTTTCCAAATCCTCTTCGTTGGCGATTGCCGGTACCTTTTCCTCGACCAATAGCTGACCTTGCACCACGCTCTCGTCCTCTTGTTTCGGAGGCTCCGTTATTGGGATCTCCTTGATTTCCGGGATAATCTCGTGTATGGTGATTTTGGGGATGTTATTAGGATTCGTATCTTCGACTCCTTCTCTAAATTTTCCTGGGAGACTATCGGAAGTTGTGGATTCCACCAAGGATATTAGGGTATCGTCTTTTTCGAAGGGTAAAGTCGTTTCGCCGATTTCATTTTCGGCCGAGGCGTTCGTGGCTGGATCGGCAAAAGCTTAGTGGTGGTTTCGTGTTCTCGTTGTCGGGTTTTGGCGAGATTTTACCCGAAGACGGTTCTGGAAAAATTTGAGAGTTACGATTGAGGATTTTGACAGATAAATCTCAGATACCTATTGCTGGACAGTGTTCGTATTTGGGGCAACATTGCCTGGTACCGTTTTGCCCTCGCAATCCGTCCTTATGTAGCAACTGACTTCTGTGCATTGGACCTCCCCTCCTCTGCAGTAACAGACTTGGCATTCGCCTCCTGGTTTGCTTTCCAGTCGTTCGCCATTGGCGTAGATGTTGCCTTCGTGTTCACATTCTGGAAATTTAGAAAAAGAGATATATGTAATCGGATAAAGTGTTGAAGTCTGTATTGCCTAGCCCCGAAATAACGCACGCCGTCGTTGGTGAAATTTAGAATGAACACGCGGTTAGCGGTCCTCTAACGTAAAAACAATTTTTTGAAACATAACAGAAGGGATAAGGACGCTCCTACAGCATGAAACAATGCCCTCTAGACTTCCCTTCACTCATTTTGGTATTAATGAGGGAGATAAGAATAGGGCGCCTCGGATTGCAAAAGATACCTAAGTTGGCAGATATTCAGGATTTCGGGTACAATAATATTATTTATTACGTAGAAGGCAATGTTATGAATAAAAGGTTATAGCCGTTCAAGGTTTTCAAAAGAGGACTTTTAAAATACGCAGATTTATATTGTAACAGACAGCAAGGTGATTAGTAATCACTAGAGACCGGATTATATGCAAAGTGCATATATTTTTTTACATACTTTAATTATAGTCTATAGTGACGTATTACACTAATTGAAGTTCAATTAGTGCTAATTAGTGATTGCATTTATTGCATATTTAGGCAGTTCAATTGCGTATTTCTACAAAAAAATGCAAATATTGCATATTTAAAGCCTTTCCTATTATCTTTCTATTAGTAAAAATTCCTAGTAATTCCTAATTAGAATCGACAACCGACAATTCTCAGAACGATAAATCTTTTACATGGTATTCTCTAATACGTTTTCAAGAAACTGCAGCCTGTTTAATTCGCCTAGCAGATAGGGATGTGGTAAATACGTTTTTCAAATTATTAATTCACAAATAAACTATCCATTCATTGAACATCTTTGAGCGAAACAGCATGTAATTGTCCTTACGTTTTTAAAATACTGTGCGTACATACAATGAGTCAAAGCGAACAAAATTTCTTAAGGTATTAAGCCATATCATGAATGGTAAAGGATGGCGACAAAAATATTTTGTCGAGCCCTGCAAGTAAACTGTAAGTTTAATTTTACTAAAAGCTTTATAATTGTTCTTAAATTCTTTAACTTTGACATAAAAATGCACAATTGTAGTTGTAAGGGTCTCTTGCTGAAGGAAAATACCGGTGATTGACTCAACACGCTAAAACTCCATCACATTATTGGAAAATGATGACAAAACTAAAGCGATCCGCATGTGTGCAGCAATCTATATTCAATGTGTAGCATCAACTTCACGAAACTCAGAAAAAGAAGAATAGAATACGGATCTGTGTAACGCATTAATTTCGTCTAACATACCATTAGCAAGGATAAACAATGTTAATTTGAAATCATTTCTGCAAAATATATTGCAAAACAATATACTGACGAAAGTACCTTCACGAAAAAATATATTATGTCACATCTTGTTTACCAGCAAACAATAGCAGAAATTCAACAATTGGTAGGGAATATTTTATTTTATATCAGGGGTAGATGAAAGTATGGATAAGTGTGGCCGTTAGATTGTCCCATTTGTTAATAAGAATTCTTCATGAAGAATATGTAGGTAAATCATAATTAATTTATTGTAAAGAACTGAAAAAAAAAAAATAATCTGACAATTGCCCAATTCGTTTCAAGAAGATTTATCAAATTTCTTTTGACTGGAAGTATAAACCTTGTGAAAACTTTTTCACTAATGTTGTCCGACGCTGCACCATACATGATAAAACCGGCGCAAAATTTAAAATTTTTTTTATAGCAACATTATTCATACCACTTGTTAAGAGCTCATGGGCTTTCAATCGTGAGCACAGAAGCATCTATCAATCACAATCAATTCCCTTTGGATTAATGATTTAGTTAGCAATATCAAAAAAAAGTAATTAAAGCACCTTTACGATCCAATTTTATAAGGAGCGACTTCCCGGTTTAAATTGCCGCCTGAACCGATTATTACGAGATGGGGTACATGTTAGAGGCTGCCCAATTTGTTTGCCGATAATTTGAAGGAATAGAAAAAATTAATTCTTTGAAATCACTGCGCACTGCATTGCCTAGAGAAAAACTAAAAAAGATAGTAACATCAACAGAATCTACAAAACCTTTTGTATATTAAGTCAAATAAGCTTTTTAATTCCATTCGTAACTAGAAACGCAAGGGATATCGCTCTCGAATCAGTCGAAATAGTGACGAATTGATATGCTAAGTAAGAAGGTTAGGTAACAATAGTAATTTAATATACGATAAATTAAAAAAGTTGATAAATAAAAATGCCGGTATTGAAATTGAAGAAGTTAAAAAATTTTGAAAGCTAAAACGTAAACGACTTGACTTTAATTTTATTTAGAATGTATTGCAAAACGAAAACAAATGCA